>WNWK01021561.1:0-33918 GCA_009830355.1 Cherax destructor
AACTGTTAACAGCAATTTCAATAAAACAATAAAACATCTATTGAAGGGCAAAGATGAATTAAATTTAAAAAAAATTACTTACACTAATCCATCTTTACCTTATATGTATGGATTAATAAAAACACACAAACCTGGTAATCCTGTTAGACCAATTATTAGCTCTATAGGTTCAGTTTCTTATAAACTTTCTAAATGGCTGTTGATATTTTGAGCCCAATTGTTGGAAAAATTTCTAATTTTAATGTTAAAAACAACTTAGATTTAGTTGATAAATTAAGCACCTTGACTGATTTAAATGATTTCAATATGGTTAGTTTTGATGTTACCTCCTTGTTTACAAAAGTTCCAGTTGATGATTTACTAAGTTTCTTATCTGAAGAACTGGTTAATTATGATTTACCCTTGCCAGTTCCTACTATCATTAAACTTATTAAACTTTGTATTGTTGATGCAAAATTTGTATTTAATGATGAGTTTTACAATCAGAAGTTTGGTATGTGGAAATCCTCTTTCACCTGTTCTTAGTAACTTATTTTGGAATTTTCGAACAAGTTGCTTAACACTATCCTTCTAATAGGCTAAGTGGTATAATATGTTGATGATATTTTGTGCCTTATGCCTAAGAATGTAGACATAAACCATTTCCTTGTTAAATTAAATAGCTTAGCTCATTCTATAAATTTTACTGTTGAATTCGAAGTAAATAACTCATTGCCCTTCCTAGATGTGTTTATTATTAAGGGTAACATTGTGAGGTGTATTCTGCCCCTTTATAAGCCTGCTTGTCATGTTTCCTTTTATAGTTCCTTGATAATGTGATAGTCACGAAAGCGCTTGGAATTCCTCTATTTTCATAGTGGTTGTCTTGCATACATGTATAATATATATATATATATATATATATATATATATATATATATATATATATATATATATATATATATATATTATATATATATAATATATATATATATATAATATATAAAATATATATATATATATATAATATATAAAATAATAATAATATATATATATATATATATAAATATAATAATAATAAAAATAATAATATATATATATATATATAATATATAATAATAATAATAATATATATATAATAATAATAATATATATATATAAATATATAATAATAATATAATATATATATATATATAATAATAATATATAATATATATATATAATAATATATAATATATAAAAATATATATATAATATTTTATATATATAATAATATAATATATATATAATATATATATAATAAAATAATAATATATATATATATATATATATATATATAAAATATATATATATAATATATATATAATAATAATATATATATATATATATATATAATAAAATATATATATATATATATATATATATATATATATATATATATAATATATTTTATATATATATATATATATATTTTTTTTTTTTTTTTTTTTTTTTTTTTTTCAACAAGTCGGCCGTCTCCACCGAGGCAGGGTGACCAAAAGAAAATCCCCAAAGAAAATACTTTCATCATCATTCAACACTTTCACCACACTCATACATAATCACTGTCTTTGCAGAGGGCTCAGATGACAGCTGAGAATAGTCCCTCCCAGCTGTCACTATCCCAGACCCTCCTTTAAAGTGCAGGCATTGTACTTCCATTTCCAGGACTCAAGTCCAACTAAATCAATTAACTGGTTTCCCTAGAATCCCTTCACAAAATGTTACCCTGCTCACACTCCAACAGATCGTCATGTCCCAAACCATTCGTATCCATTCACTCCTATCTAACACGCTCACACATGCTTGCTGGAAGTCCAAGCCCTCGCCCTACAAACCTCCTTTACCCCTTCCCTCCAACCTTTTCGAGGACGACCCCTACCCCGCCTTCCTTCCCCTACAGATTTATACGCTCTCCAAGTCATTCTACTTTGATCCATTCTCTCTATATGACCAAACCACCTCAACAACCCCTCATCAGCCCTCTGACAAATACTTTTAGTAACTCCACACCTTCTCCTAATTTCCACATTCCGAATTTTCTGCATAATATTTACACCACACATTGCCCTTAGACAGGCCATCTCCACTGCCTCCAGCCTCCTCCTCTCTGCAGCATTTGCAACCCATGCTTCACACCCATATAAGAGTGTTGGTACCACTATACTTTCGTACATTCCCTTCTTTGCCTCCATAGATAATGTTTTTTGTCTCCACATATACCTCAACGCACCACTCACCTTTTTTCCTTCATCAATTCTATGGTTAACCTCATCCTTCATAAACCCATCCGCTGACAAGTCAACTCCCAAATATCTGAAAACATTTACTTCTTCCATAATCCCTCTCTCCAATGTGATATCCAATTTTTCTTTATTTAAATCGTTTGATACCCTCATCACCTTACTCTTATCTATGTTCACTTTTAACTTTCTACCTTTACACACTCTCCCAAACTCGTCCACTAACCTTTGCAACTTTTCTTTAGAATCTCCAATAAGCACAGTATCATCAGCAAAAAGTAACTGTGTCAACTCCCATTTGCATTTAATTCTCCATAATGTAATCCCACCCCTCTCCCCAACACCTAGCATTTCTTCTTTTACAACCCATCTATAAATATATTAAACAACCATGGTGACATTACAACCCTGTCTAAGACCTACTTTTACCGGAGTAATCTCCTCTCTCCTACACACCTAACCTGAGCCTCACTATCCTCATAAAAACTCTTTACAGCCTTCAGTAACTTACTACCTATTCCATACACTTGCAACATTTGCCACATTGCTCCCCTATCCACTCTATCATATTCCCTTTCTAAACCCATAAATGCAATAAAAGCTTCTCTACCTTTATCTAAATACTGTTCACATATATGCTTCACTGTAAACACTTGATCTACACATCCCTACCCACTCTAAAGCCTCCTTGCTCATCTGCAATCCTACTCTCTGTCTTACCTCTAATTCTTTCAATAATAACCTGCCATATACTTTACCTGGTATACTCAGTAAACTTATTCCCCTATAATTTTTACACTCTCTTTTATCCCTTCCTTTATATAAAGGAACTATACATGCTCTCTGCCAATCCCTAGGTACCTTCCCTCTTTCATACATTTATTAAACAAAAATACCAACTACTCCAGCACTATATCCCCCCTGCTTTTAACATTTCTGTCATGATCCCGTCAGTTCCAGCTGCTTTACCTCCTTTCATTCTATGTAATGCCTCACGCACCTCCCCACACTCATCCTGCTCTTCTTCACTCCTAAACGATGTTGTACCTCCTGGCCAGTACATGAAATTACCGCCTCCTTTTTTCATCGACATTTAAAAGTTCCTCAAAATATTCCCGCCATCTATCCAATACCTCCAGCTCCCCATCTACTAACTTCCCTACTCTGTTTTTAACTGACAAATCCATTCGTTCCCTAGGCTTTCTTACCTTGTTTATCTCACTCCAAATTTTTTTTCTTGTTTTCAGCAAAATTTCTTGACAGAGCCTCTCCCATTCTTTCATTCGCTCTTCTTTTGCACTCTCTCACCATTCTCTTCACCTTTCTTTTACTCTCCATATACTCTGCTCTTCTATTAACACTCCTGTTTTGTAAAAACCTCTCATAAGCTACCTTTTTCTCTTTTATCACACCCTTTACTTCTTCATTCCACCACTCACTCCTCTGTCCTCCTGCACCCACCCTCCTATAGCCACAAACTTCTGCCCCACATTCTAATACCCTGCCTCGGTGGGAGACGGCCGACTTGCTGAAAAAAAAAATATATATATATATATATATATATATATATATATATATATATATATATATATATATGTCGTGCCGATTAGGTAAAACTGGTCAATTAGCAAGAACTCATCTAAAATTAAGTCCTTTCTAAAATTTTCTCTTATACGTTTAAAGATATATTTTTTTCATTTATGTTAATGTAAAAATTTATAATTTTGTACCAAGAGAAACTTTGAAAACCTACCTAACCTTATTACAACAAGCGCAATTTAATTTAGCCTAACCCAACTAAATATATTTTAGATACGTTAACATTAATTTAATAATAAACAAACGCAATGAAATATATTTTTTCGTTATGTTCAGAATGATTTTCGCGAAATTATTGCATACACAAATTTTCACTTATCTTATATGGCAAGGTGAGCGTTGCTATTTAAGCCAAAATCGCAAGTTTTACCTAATCGGCACGACATATATATATATATATATATATATATATATATATATATATATATATATATATATATATATATATATATATATATATATATATATATATATATATATATATATTTTACGAGGCATCTGCCAGGTGTGCCATAGTGAATGTGCACTCAATCCCTCTACGGCAACATCCGTGCACACAATGGATGTCTAGGCTCCAGGAGGGCTCCAAATGGGAACAGCCAACAGACCCTCCCAGCAGACAGAGCTGACAGCCACCTGACTTCACCTCTACAGAGGACCTAAAAGCTGCAATCAAATTAACATCCACCAGGACGCTGACACATCCCCAAAGCAGCTTGCCATGAAGCTGCCAGTAAATTGCTGACCTCTTGAAGAAAGTCAACGATGCTCCTGCAGACAATGGATCCTGGCACAACCTACTGCTTTTTGGCAATGCCTGTTTGGCTGTCCCACCAAGGAGGGACAAGTCACTAGCTACATCTGTTATCAGGGCAATAAATGCATTCCCTAGAGATGACAACCTTGTCCGTATCCCCGCCAGGGCGTCAAACACCCGCCAGGCAAATGTCAACAACAGGACACCTGACGCCTCAAAAATCAGGGCCCACATTAGCAGAAAAATAGAAGAGGGTAATACTATCGGAGCACTGAGGCTTATAACCAGTGAGGATACCATCGCTCCTAAGGATATCATTACAGCACAAGCCCTGAAGGACAAACATCCACCCAGAGCTCCCAGTATCAACATTGGCCCCCTTGACATTCCAGCAGGGAAGAACATTTAACCTTACGGGACGCCGATGTGTATAAAGCTGCTATGTCTTTCCCACAGGGCTCAGCAGGAGGTTTCACTGGTTTAAGGCCACAACACTTAAAACAAATGCTCAATCCAGGTCTTGGTGAGGTCTCTGAGAGATTGTTGTCTGAACTCACCAAATTTTCCAATGGGTGCCTGGCTGGTAGTGTCCCACAGGCCATTAGACCCCTTTTCTTTGGTGCCTCAATGTGTGCCCTCCGGGAAAAGGACGGAGGAATCAGGCCCATTGCAGTGGGCAACACCCTTCGGCGCCTAGTTGCCAAGGCTGCAGTACGAAGGGTGAGTCAAGATGCTGCCTCAATGTTGAAACCAACCCAGCTCGGTTTTGGTGTTCAACAAGGCTGTGAAGCAGCTGCCCATGCAGCACGAGTATACATCAACAACATGTCCAATGAAAAAGCCTTAATCAAATTGGACTTTGCCAATGCTTTCAACTCAGTCAGAAGGGATGCTGCTCTCCAAGCAGTTTCTAGGCACTTTCCTTCCCTCTATCCCTTCATAGAATCGTGCTATAGTGTGGCTTCTAAACTTTTGTTTGGGGACCATGAAATTGACTCGTGTGAGGGTGTGCAACAGGGGGACCCTCTTGCTCCCTTTCTATTCTCTCTAGCCATCAAGGATGTCACAGAAGCATTGTCCAGTGAGCTCAATATCTGGTTCTTGGATGATGGCACCCTAGCTGGCACTACACAATCTCTCTAGGAGACATCAGGAAAATTAAAGATATGGTAGGTAGCCTGGGCCTATCTTTAAACCCCACCAAATGTGAGATAGTTTCCACCAATCCACAGATGATCCAGGACATTAGGGTTGTTTTACCAGGGGCACGAGCCATCGATCCAGCCAACAGCACTCTCCTTGGTGCTCCTCTCGGGCCCAATGCCATTGATCTGATCCTGGAAAAAAAAATCTCCGACCTCAGGACGATGGAAGGTAGGATGAAAGACATCGATACACATGATGCCTTCTACCTACTCACCAGGTGCCTGTCAATCCCAAAACTTACATACTTCCTGAGATGCTCCCCAGCCTTCAACAGCCCGAAACTCAAGGAATATGACTCTCTCCTCAAGACCATGCTAGAGAGTGTATTGAATCTTTCCCTCGAAGAGGGACAGTGGTTGCAAGCCTCACTTCCAGTCAGACTTGGGGGGCTGGGAGTACGCAAATCCTCCCAGATTGCCCTACCAGCCTTCTTATCCTCTTCCATAGCATCAAATGAGCTAATAAAACAAATTCTTCCAGACAACCTCAGTGATTCAGCAGGAATACAGGACCCTAGCTACACCAGTGCCATCACTGAATGGGAGACTCTTGCTGCTCCAACACCAAAACCTAGTGAAGAACTGGCCTACAAACAGTCAGGCTGGGACGGCCCCATCGCTGAAAAGATACTTACTTGCCAATATGCTCAGGGCCGTAACATCAGACAGGGAGACTGCCCGTCTCCTAGCCGTGAGTGCACCTCACTCTGGGGACTTCCTCCAAACAGTTCCCATTTCGGCCATGGGAACACGCCTCGACCCTAAGACCCTTCGTATAGCAGTGGCTCTGTGCCTTGCTGCCCCAATTCACACGGAATATACGTGTATTTGCGGCGATGCGCAAGCCGACCAATATGGTCTACATGGTCTTAACTGTTCTAAAACCAAGGGTTGGCATGCAAGACACAATGAGGCCAACGACATCATAAAGAGAACCCTTGCTACAGCTGGATGCCCAGCCGAGAGAGAGCCTCGATCACTAGCAGCCAACAACGCCCACAACCCAGCAAACCGCCCCGACGGGATCACCACCTATCCTTGGAAGAATGACAAGCTCTTAGCATGGGATTATACCTGTGTGTCGACACTGGCTGACACCTACATCCATCACAGTGTAGGGTGACAGGGAGGAGCTGCTGACCACAGAGAGGAGTACAAGATCGGCAAGTACAGGGACATAAGCCAACAGTATAAATTTGTCCCAGTGGGATCAGAGACCTTGGGAGCGTGGGGAAAAAATGCAACACGTTTCCTTAAAGAACTGGGTTCCAGACTCATCGACACCACCAGGGACCCAAGGGCAGCCACGTTCATGTTCCAGCGTCTCAGCATGGCCATCCAGAGGGGAAATGCATGCTGCATACTTGGCTCGCGTCCGGCTTCGGAGGAGCTGGAGGAGATTCATAATCTTTGACATATTGTACCATTGTATTCATGTTCATGTTTGTGTTTTCTATAAATGTATTCTGTCTATTAATAAAGCATTTATATATATATATATATATATATATATATATATATATATATATATATATATATATATATATATATATAAATGTGTGAAAATCTAACTGAAGATATGTAAAATATAAATATAATTTATTTTAAATAATATTGAATAAATTTAAACTGATCTTCGAAATATTTACTAGTAAATGGCAAATAATTTTTTAAGTAGTTTAAGTTACAAAATTCATAACAGTTTGTTTGAGCATTAAACAGTCTACAATACAATTTTCCATGTATAATAAAAATCATGCAATGTACAATATGTAATACACAAAAAGTATTAAACTAGACAAAATGGCATTAGTTCAAATTTCGTATATAACATAAGACAGTATGTATGTGAGGAGAGTTAATATAACGTACAAGTATTCTGAAATACAATAAAGCATTTCAGTAAAGTAATAAAAGAAAGTAGTAGTACACAAATTAATTGAAAAAATATGTTAAGTAAAGCCAGGATTAGATTTCTGATATTCAAGTTATCTTGAATTCTAAAACTGAAGGTTCTCGTTCCTTTTGCAGTAATTTAGAAATAAAATAAACTTGATGAATGACTGAGTCTTGGAATGAATTATGATTGTACTTGATGAATGACTGAGTCTTGGAATGAATTATGATTGTACTTGATGAATGACTGAGTCTTGGAATGAATTATGATTGTACTTGATGAATGACTGAGTCTTGAAATGAATTATGATTGTACTTGATGAATGACTGAGTCTTGGAATGAATTATGATTGTACTTGATGAATGACTGAGTCTTGGAATGAATTATGATTGTACTTGATGAATGACTGAGTCTTGGAATGAATTATGATTGTACTTGATGAATGACTGAGTCTTGGAATGAATTATGATTGAACTTGATGAATGACTGAGTCTTGGAATGAATTATGATTGTACTTTATAATTGACTGAGTCTTGGAATGAATTATGATTGTTAGTGAGCAGGTCGGGGTAGAGGAGCTGCACTTTCTACGTATCTAATAACACAATTAGAAGTAAACTGATGAACTAGATTTGTGTACAAAGAAGTAGCTAAAAGAGTTTTAAAAGTAAATTGGTTTTCAGTAGTTTGCAAGAGTGGATCAGAGAAACCGTTGTTTGCAAGAGAGGATGAGAGAAACCGTTGTTTGCAAGAGTGGATCAGAGAAACCGTTGTTTGCAAGAGTGGATCAGAAAAACCGTTGTTTGCAAGAGAGGGTCAGATAAACCGTTGTTTGCAATAGAGGATCAGAGAAACCATTGTTTGCAAGAGAGGATCAGAGAAACCGTTGTTTCCAAGAGAGGATAAAAAAACCGTTGTTTGCAAGAGTGGATCAGAGAAACCGTTGTTTGCAAGAGTTGATCAAAGAAACCATTGTTTGCAAGAGTGGATCAGAGAAACCGTTGTTTTCAAGAGTGGATCAGAGAAACCGATGTTTGCAAGAGTGGATCAGAGAAACTGATATTTGCAAGAGTGGATCAGAGAAACCGTTGTTTGCAAGTGAGGGTCAGAGAAACCTTTGTTTTCAAGAGAGGGTCAGAGAAACCGTTGTTTGCAAGAGTGGATCAGAGAAACCGTTTTTTGCAAGAGTGGATCAGAAAAACCGTTGTTTGCAAGAGAGTGTCAGATAAACCGTTGTTTGCAATAGAGGATCAGAGAAACCATTGTTTGCAAGAGAGGATCAGAGAAACCGTTGTTTCCACGAGAGGATAAAAAACCCGTTGTTTGCAAGAGTGGATCAGAGAAACCGTTGTTTGCAAGAGTTGATCAAAGAAACCATTGTTTGCAAGAGTGGATCAGAGAAACCGTTGTTTTCAAGAGTGGATCAGAGAAACCGATGTTTGCAAGAGTGGATCAGAGAAACCGTTGTTTGCAAGAGTTGATCAGAGAAACCGTTGTTTGCAAGAGAGGGTCAGAGAAACCGTTGTTCGCAAAAGAGGGTCAGAGAAACCATTGTTTGCAAGAGAGGATCAGAGAAACCATTGTTTGCAAGAGTGGATCAGAGAAACCGTTGTTTGCAAGAGTGAATCAGAGAAACCGTTGTTTGCAAGAGTGCATCAGAGAAACCGTTGTTTGCAAGAGTTGATCAGAGAAACCGTTGTTTGCAAGAGTGGATCAGAGAAACCGTTGTTTGCAAGAGTGGATCAGAGAAACCATTGTTTGCAAGAGAGGGTCAGATAAACCGTTGTTTGCAAAAGAGGATCAGAGAAACCATTGTTTGCAAGAGAGGATCAGAGAAACCGTTGTTTCCTGCCAAGTCTTTTACTTTCATAGGGAGTGATTTCTGTGTGTAGACTCGGGACCATTCCTTCTAGGATTTTCCAAGTGTAGGTTAGGATATATCTCTCTCGCCGTCGTTCCAACGAGAACAAGTCACGTGCTTCCAAGCGTTCCCAGTAGTTGAGGTGTTTGATGGAACTTATATGTGCAGTAAAGGTTCTCTGTACATTCTCTAAATCTGCAATTTCACCTGCTTTGAACGGACATGTTAATGTACACCAGTATTCCAGCCTGGAGAGAACAAGTGATTTGAAAAGGATCATCATTGGCTTGGCATTTCTTGTTTTGAAAGTTCTCATTATCCATCCTATCCATCATTATCCATCCTATCCATCATTATCCATCCTATCCATCATTATCCATCCTATCCATCATTATCCATCCTATCCATCATTATCCATCCTATGCATCATTATCCATCCTATCCATCATTATCCATCCTATCCATCATTATCCATCCTATCCATCATTATCCATCCTATCCATCATTATCCATCCTATCCATCATTATCCATCCTATCCATCATTATCCATCCTATCCATCATTATCCATCCTATCCATCATTATCCATCCTATCCATCATTATCCATCCTATCCATCATTATCCATCCTATCCATCATTATCCATCCTATCCATCATTATCCATCCTATCCATCATTATCCATCCTATCCATCATTATCCATCCTATCCATCATATTATCCATCCTATCCATCATTATCCATCCTATCCATCATTATCCATCCTATCCATCATTATCCATCCTATCCATCATTATCCATCCTATCCATCATATTATCCATCCTATCCATCATTATCCATCCTATGCATCATTATCCATCCTATGCATCATTATCCATCCTATCCATCATTATCCATCCTATCCATCATTATCCATCCTATCCATCATTATCCATCCTATCCATCATTATCCATCCTATCCATCATTATCCATCCTATCCATCATTATCCATCCTATGCATCATTATCCATCCTATCCATCATTATCCATCCTATCCATCATTATCCATCCTATCCATCATTATCCATCCTATCCACCCTGGGTGTAAGGTTGTTAATGGAGTTCAACGTCAAAACCTTTTCACCAACAGAAAAGAATACTTTAGTTCTTAAAATTGGGATTAAAGTAAATTTTCCTCATACATATAAAAGACGAATACACAGCGAGTATATTCTGTGAGAATAAGGAAGCTTGTGTTGGACTGGCCATCATGGAAGCTTGTGTTGGACTGGCCGTCATGGAAGCTTGTGTTGGACTGGCCATCATGGAAGCTTGTGTTGGACTGGCCGTCATGGAAGCTTGTGTTGGACTGGCCGTCATGGAAGCTTGTGTTGGACTGGCCGTCATGGAAGCTTGTGTTGGACTGGCCATCATGGAAGCTTGTGTTGGACTGGCCGTCATGGAAGCTTCTGTTGGACTGGCCGTCATGGAAGCTTGTGTTGGACTGGCCGTCATGGAAGCTTGTGTTGGACTGGCCGTCATGGAAGCTTGTGTTGGACTGGCCGTCATGGAAGTTGTGTCGGACTGGCAGTCATGGAAGCTTGTGTTGGACTGGCCGTCATGGAAGCTTCTGTTGGACTGGCCGTCATGGAAGTTGTGTTGACTGGCCGTCATGGAAGCTTCTGTTCGACTGGCCGTCATGGAAGCTTCTGTTGGACTGGCCGTCATGGAAGTTTGTGTTGGACTGGCCGTCATGGAAGCTTCTGTTGGACTGGCCGTCATGGAAGCTTCTGTTGGACTGGCCGTCATGGAAGTTGTGTCGGACTGGCAGTCATGGAAGCTTGTGTTGGACTGGCCGTAATGGAAGCTTGTGTTGGACTGGCCGTCATGGAAGCTTCTGTTGGACTGGCCGTCATGGAAGCTTGTGTTGGACTGGCCGTCATGGAAGCTTGTGTTGGACTGGCCGTCATGGAAGCTTGTGTTGGACTGGCCGTCATGGAAGCTTGTGTGTGGCGTCACTGCGTTGTCCTGGTCATGGAAGCTTGTGTTGGACTGGCCGTCATGGAAGCTTGTGTTGGACTGTCCGTCATGGAAGCTTGTGTTGGACTGGCCGTCATGGAAGCTTCTGTTGGACTGGCCGTCATGGAAGCTTGTGTTGGACTGGCCGTCATGGAAGTTTGTGTGTGACTGGCCGTCATGGAAGCTTGTGTTGGACTGGCCGTCATGGAAGTTGTGTCGGACTGGCATTCATGGAAGCTTCTGTTGGACTGGCCGTCATGGAAGCTTGTGTTGGACTGGCCGTCATGGAAGTTGTGTTGGACTGGCCGTCATGAAGCTTCTGTTGGACTGCCGTCATGGAAGCTTGTGTGGACTGGCCGTCATGGAAGCTTGTGTTGGACTGGCCGTCATGGAAGTTGTGTCGGACTGGCCGTCATGGAAGCTTGTGTTGGACTGGCCGTCATGGAAGCTTGTGTTGGACTGGCCGTCATGGAAGTTTGTGTTGGACTGGCCGTCATATAAGCTTCTGTTGGACTGGCCGTCATGGAAGCTTGTGTTGGACTGGCCGTCATGGAAGCTTGTGTTGGACTGGCCGTCATGGAAGTTGTGTGACTGGCCTCATGGAAGCTTTGTTGACTGGCCGTAATGGAAGCTTGTGTGGACTGGCCGTCATGGAAGCTTGTGTTGACTGGCCGTCATGGAAGTTGTGTTGGACTGGCCGTCATGGAAGCTTGTGTTGGACTGGCCGTCATGGAAGCTTGTGTTGGACTGGCCGTCATGGAAGCTTGTGTTGGACTGGCCGTCATGGAAGTTTGTCGGACTGGCCGTCAAATGGAAACTTGTGTTGGACTGGCCGTCATGGAAGTTTGTTGGACTGGCCGTCATGGAAGCTTGTGTTGGACTGGCCGTCATGGAAGTTTGTGGACTGGCTTCATGGAAGCTTCTGTTGACTGGCCGTCATGGAAGTTGTGTTGACTGGCGTCATGGAAGTTTGTTGGACTGGCCGTCATGAAGCTTCTGTTGGACTGCCGTCATGGAAGTTGTGTTGACTGGCCGTCATGAAGCTTGTGTTGGACTGGCCGTCATGAAGTGTGTGGACTGGCCGTCATGGAGTAGCTCTACTTGTTGGACTGGCCGTCATGGAAGTTGTGTTGGACTGGCCGTCATAAGCTTTGTTGGACTGGCCGTCATGGAAGTTGTGTTGGACTGGCCGTCATGAAGCTTTGTTGGACTGCGTCATGGAAGTTGTTGGACTGGCGTCATGGAAGCTTGTGTTGGACTGGCCGTAATGAAGCTTGTGTTGGACTGGCCGTCATGGAAGCTTCTGTTGGACTGGCCGTCATGGAAGCTGTGTTGGACTGGCCGTCATGAAGTTTGGACTGGCCGTCATGGAGCTTGTGTTGGACTGGCCGTCATGGAAGTTGTGTGGACTGGCCTCATGGAAGTTGTTGGACTGGCCGTCATGGAAGCTTTGTTGGACTGGCCGTCATGAAGCTTGTGTTGACTGGCCGTCATGAAGCTTTGTTGGACTGCCGTCATGGAAGCTTGTGTTGACTGGCCGTCATAAGCTTGTGTTGACTGGCCTCATGGAAGTTTGTGGACTGGCCGTCATGGGCTTGTGTTGACTGGCCGTCATGAAGCTTGTGTTGACTGGCCGTCATGGAAGTTGTGTTGACTGGCCGTCATAAGCTTCTGTTGGACTGGCCTCAGACTTGTGTTGACTGGCCGTCATGGACTGTGTTGGACTGGCTCATAATTGTCGACTGGCCTCATGAAGCTTGTGTTGACGGCCGTATGGAGCTTGTGTTGGACTGGCTCATGGGTTTGTGACGGCCGTCATGAACTTGTTGACTGGCCGTCATGGAAGCTTGTGTTGACTGGCCGTCATAACTTGTGTTGACTGGCCGTCATGGACTGTGTTGACTGGCCGTCATGGAATTTGTGACTGGCCTCATGGAAGCTTGTTGACTGGCGTCATGAAGTTGTGTGACTGGCCTCATGAAGTTTGTGGACTGGCCGTCATGGAAGCTTGTGTTGACTGGCCGTCATGGAAGTTGTGTGACTGGCTCATGAGCTTCTGTTGGACTGCCGTCATGAAGCTTGTGTTGGACTGCCGTCATGGAAGTTGTGTTGACTGGCCGTCATGGAAGTTTGTGGACTGGCCGTCATAACTGTGTTGACTGCCGTCATGAAGCTTGTTGGACTGGCTCATGGAAGTTGTGTGGACTGGCGTCATAACTGTTGGACTGGCCTCATGAAGCTTGTGTTGGACTGGCGTCATGGAAGTTTGTGTTGACTGGCCGTCATGATTTGTGGACTGGCGTCATGGGCTGTGTTGGACGCGTAATGAAGCTTGTGTTGACTGGCCGTCATGGAAGTTGTGGACTGGCGCATGGAAGCTGTGTTGACTGGCCGTATGGAAGCTTTGTTGACTGGCCGTCATGGAAGCTTTGTTGGACTGCCGTCATGGAGCTTGTGTTGACTGGCTCATGAGTTGTGTGACTGGCCGTCGGACTTTGTTGGACTGGCCGTCATGGAAGCTTGTGTTGGACTGGCCTCATGGAAGTGTGTGGACTGTCATAAGCTTTGTTGGACTGGCCGTCATGAACTTTGTTGACTGTCATGGAAGCTTTGTTGACGCCGTCATGAAGCTTGTTTGACTGGCGTCATGAAGTTGTGTTGGATGGCCTCATTTTCTTGTGTTGACTGGCCGTCATGGAAGCTTGTGTTGGACTGGCCGTCATGGAAGTTTGTGTTGGACTGGCCGTCATGAAGCTTCTGTGGACTGGCCGTCATGGAAGCTTCTGTTGGACTGGCCGTCATGGAAGCTTGTGTTGGACTGGCCGTCATGGAAGCTTGTGTTGGACTGGCCGTCATGGAAGCTTGTGTTGGACTGGCCGTCATGGAAGCTTGTGTTGGACTGGCCGTCATAGTTCGACTGGCGCATGAAGCTTGTGTTGGGCTGGCCGTCATGGAAGCTTGTGTTGGACTGGCCGTCATGGAAGCTTGTGTTGGACTGGCCGTCATGAAGCTTGTGTTGGACTGGCCGTCATGGAAGTTGTGTTGGACTGGCCGTCATGGAAGCTTGTGTTGACTGGCCGTCATGGAAGCTTGTGTGGACTGGCCGTCATGGAAGCTTGTGTTGGACTGGCCGTCATGGAAGCTTGTGGACTGGCCGCATGGCTTTGTTGGACTGGCCGTCATGAAGCTTCTGTTGGACTGGCCGTCATGGAAGCTTGTGTTGGACTGGCCGTCATGGAAGCTTGTGTTGGACTGGCCGTCATGGAAGCTTGTGTTGGACTGGCCGTCATGGAAGCTTCTGTTGGACTGGCCGTCATGGAAGCTTGTGTTGGACTGGCCGTCATGGAAGCTTGTGTTGGACTGGCCGTCATGGAAGTTGTGTCGGACTGGCCGTCATGGAAGCTTGTGTTGGACTGGCCGTCATGGAAGTTGTGTCGGACTGGCCGTCATGGAAGCTTCTGTTGGACTGGCCGTCATGGAAGCTTGTGTTGGACTGGCCGTCATGGAAGCTTGTGTTGGACTGGCCGTCATGGAAGCTTGTGTTGGACTGGCCGTCATGGAAGCTTGTGTTGGACTGGCCGTCATGGAAGTTTGTGTTGGACTGGCCGTCATGGAAGCTTGTGTTGGACTGGCCGTCATGGAAGCTTCTGTTGGACTAGCCGTCATGGAAGCTTGTGTTGGACTGGCCGTCATGGAAGCTTGTGTTGGACTGGCCGTCATGGAAGCTTGTGTCGGACTGGCCGTCATGGAAGCTTGTGTCGGACTGGCCGTCATGGAAGCTTGTGTTGGACTGGCCGTCATGGAAGCTTGTGTTGGACTGGCCGTCATGGAAGCTTGTGTTGGACTGGCCGTCATGGAAGTTTGTGTTTTACTGGCCGTCATGGAAGCTTGTGTTGGACTGGCCATCCAGGGGACTCAGTTATACACAAACCCACAACCTTCCACAAATATTTATAATGTAAATACTTTTCATTTATTTATTTAACTATTTATTTATTTATATATATAATTGCTTATTTATTTACATTTTTTTCTGGCAGGAAGGTGTGATTTCTACTCATCAAGTGACAGTTTTATGCCGTTTATGTCAGCAATGATTGGTCAAAAAGACAGTCCTCTGGTCTCTGCCATCAGTAACAGGTACCTTCCCACAAGCTGACATTAACACTGATTTTCCCAAATTATTATAATAATGATTCATTTATGTATGAATTATGTAATTATTAGTAACATAATATGGAAAACGAACCACGTAATGTATGTGAAGTGTAATGTAATGTAGTGCGGTTTACACCTCCATAAACCTCTCATGTAAATTAATATTTTAGCGGTTGTATTTTAAAAAGTTGCATGAGTTCTTTTTTTATATTGTTCTTTCTCCTACTATTCGTTTTTATTTAACTCGCTAATGTCTTGTTCATTCAGCTTCAAAATTTAAACGCATATGTACGGTAACAAAGACCAGATTCTAAGAACACTTGGCAAGTGCACTTACCCTCGGACAAAAGTTATTTGAACTCATTCCCACCATTGTCGAATGGCAAAGCTTCAAGTGATATTTAAAAGTGTCTCTTAATTCGACGACTGGAGAGTGAAAAACAATTGACATTTTTCAATTTTCTGAGTTGAATCAAGCCATACATACTACACCACAAGATACCAGAGCCATCCATCTCTTAGCTACAGTTTTATCATCACTTTCTTTATAACTACACCACAAGATACCAGAGCCATCCATCTCTTAGCTACAGTTTTATCATCACTTTCTTTATAACTACACCACAAGATACCAGAGCCATCCATCTCTTAGCTACAGTTTTATCATCACTTTCTTTATAACTACACCACAAGATACCAGAGCCATCCATCTCTTAGCTACAGTTTTATCATCACTTTCTTTATAACTAAACCACAAGATACCAGAGCCATCCATCTCTTAGCTACAGTTTTATCATCACTTTCTTTATAACTACACCACAAGATACCAGAGCCATCCATCTCTTAGCTACAGTTTTATCATCACTTTCTTTATAACTACACCACAAGATACCAGAGCCATCCATCTCTTAGCTACAGTTTTATCATCACTTTCTTTATAACTTCAGAAAACTAGTATCTAGTTGGATACAAATTTCAAACCCTGATCAACTATTACCAGGAGAAGGTTTAGGGAACAGCTGATATGTGCAGGTGTTCTCTCTTCACTGTTATATGTGCAGGTGTTCTCTCTTCACTGGTAGATGTGCAGGTGTTCTCTCTTCACTGTTATATGTGCAGGTGTTCTCCCTTCACTGTTATATGTGCAGGTGTTCTCTCTTCACTATTATATGTGCAGGTGTTCTCTCTTCACTGTTATATGTGCAGGTGTTCTCTCTTCACTGTTATATGTGCAGGTGTTCTCTCTTCACTGTTATATGTGCAGGTGTTCTCTCTTCACTATTATATGTGCAGGTGTTCTCTCTTCACTGTTATATGTGCAGGTGTTTTCTCTTCACTGTTATATGTGCAGGTGTTCTCTCTTCACTGTTATATTTGCAGGTGTTCTCTCTTCACTGATATATGTGCAGGTGTTCTCTCTTCACTGTTATTTGTGCAGGTGTTTTCTTCACTGTTAATGTGCAGGTGTTCTCTCTTCACTGTTATATGTGCAGGTGTTCTCTCTTCACTGTTATATGTGCAGGTGCTCTCTCTTCACTGTTATATGTGCAGGTGTTCTCTCTTCACTGTTATATGTGCAGGTGTTCTCTCTTCACTGTTATTTGTGCAGGTGTTTTCTTCACTGTTATATGTGCAGGTGTTCTCTCTTCACTGTTATATGTGCAGGTGTTCTCTCTTCACTGTTATATGTGCAGGTGCTCTCTCTTCACTGTTATATGTGCAGGTGTTCTCTCTTCACTGTTATATGTGCAGGTGCTCTCTCTTCACTGTTATATGTGCAGGTGTTCTCTCTTCAATGTTATATGTGCAGGTGTTCTCTCTTCACTGTTATATGTGCAGGTGCTCTCTCTTCACTGTTATATGTCCAGGTGTTCTCTCTTCAATGCTATATGTGCATATGTTCTCTCTTCAATGTTATATGTGCAGGTGTTCTCTCTTCACTGTTATATGTGCAGGTGCTCTCTCTTCACTGTTATATGTGCAGGTGTTCTCTCTTCACTGTTATATGTGCAGGTGTTCTCTCTTCACTGTTATATGTGCAGGTGTTCTCTCTTCACTGTTATATGTGCAGGTGCTCTCTCTTCACTGTTATATGTGCAGGTGTTCTCTCTTCAATGTTATATGTGCAGGTGTTCTCTCTTCACTGTTATATGTGCAGGTGCTCTCTCTTTACTGTTATATGTGCAGGTGTTCTCTCTTCACTGTTATTTGTGCAGGTGTTCTCTCTTCACTGTTATATGTGCAGGTGTTCTCTCTTCACTGTTATATGTGCAGGTGTTCTCTCTTCACTGTATATGTGCAGGTGTTCTCTCTTCACTGTTATATGTGCAGGTGTTCTCTCCACTGTTATATGTGCAGGTGTTCTCTCTTCATTGTTATATGTGCAGGTGTTCTCTCCACTGTTATATGTGCAGGTGTTCTCTCTCCACTGTTATATACAACATTTCAGAAATTCATTTCCACGAAATTGCTTTAAAAATCCTCGTTGGATTTTCTTTATAATTTTAGGTACCACCGAGCAAGTGACTTATTATTGTTATAGATTTTAGATTAACATATATACACATGTAGATGATGGTGGTAGAGGTGGTGATAGGGGTAATGATAGTGGTGGTGATAGTGATGGTGGTGATAGTAGTCTTGAAGGTGATGATAGTGGTAATGATGGTGGTGGTGATAGTGATGGTGGTGATAGTAGTCTTGAAGGTGATGATAGTGGTAATGATGGTGGTGGTGATAGTGATGGTGGTGATAGTAGTCTTGAAGGTGATGATAGTGGTAATGATGGTGGTAGTGATTGTGATGGTGGTAGTGATAGTGATAGTGGTGATAGTTGTGGTGGTATTACTAGTGGTAATGAATATAAATATATGCACTTGTATACATACCTGGAGTATACCTGCAGAAGGCTTCGGGGTCAACACCCCCGCGGCTCGGTCTGAGACCATGCCCCGTGGTGGATCAGGGTCTGAGACCATGCCCCGTGGTGGATCAGGGTCTGAGACCATGCCCCGTGGTGGATCAGAGTCTGAGACCATGCCCCGTTTTGGATCAGGGTCTGAGAACTTGCCCAGTGGTGGATCAGGGTCTGATCAACCACAGCCCGTGCCTTCTCGAAGACAGCCAGGGGTCTATTGGTAATCCCCTTATGAATGCTGGGAGGCAGTTAAATAGTCTTGGGCCTCTGACACTTAATGTGTTGTCTCTCAGTGTACTCGTGGCACCCCTGCTTTTCATTGGGGGAATGTTGCATCTCCTGCCTAGTCTTTTGCTTTCATAGGGAGTGATTTTCGTGTGCAAGTTTGATACTAATCACTCTATGATTTTCCAAGTGTATATTATCATGTATCTCTCTCACATGCGTTCCAGGGAATACAAATCAAGGGACTTCAACCATTCCCAGTAATTTAGGTGCCTTATCGTACTTATGTGCGCCGTGAAAGTTCTTTGTACACTCTCCAGGTCAGCAATTTCACCTACCTTGAAGGGGGCAGTTAGTGTACAACAGTATTCCAGCCTAGAGAGAACAAGCGATTTGAAGAGAATCATCATGGGCTTGGCGTCCCTAGTTTAGAAGGTTCTCATTATCCATCCTATCATTTTCCTAGCAAATGCGGTAGATTCATTGCTGTGGTCTTTGAGGGCGAGATCCTCTGACATTAACACTCTCAGGTCCTTCACATTACTTTTTCGCTCTATTGTATGGTTAGAATTTGTTGAATACCCTGATACAGTTTTAATTTACTCAAGTTTTCCATATCTGAGTAGTTTAAATTTCTCTTCATTGAACTTCATATTGTTTTGAGTAGCCCATTTTGAGGATTTGGTTGATGTCCACTTGGAGTCTTGCAGTGTCTTCGATAGAGGTCACTGTCATGGAACTTCGGGTGTCATCCGCAGTGGAAGACACGGAAATATGGCTTACATCTCTGTCTCTGTTAGATATGAGGATGAGAAATACTCTTTGTGTTCTGTTTGTCAGGAAGTTATAGATCCATCTACCAACTTTTCCTGTTATTCCTTTATCACGCATTTTGTGTGCTATTACGCCATGGTCACACTTGTCGAAGGCTTTTGCAAACTATGTGTATACTACATCTGTATTTTGTTTATCCTCTACAGCATCCAGGACCTTGTCAGTGGTCCAGGAGCTGGAACAGACAGGAGCGACCTGCTCTAAACCCGTGTTGACCTGGGTTGTGTAATTGATGGGTATCTAGGTGGTCGGAGATCTTGCTTCTTAGAACCCTTTCAAAGATTTTTATGATGTGGGATGTAGTTCTTTGCAATTGCTTTACTCTCACCCTTGTAGAGTGGGGCTATGTCTGTTGTTTTTATTAAGTGTGGGATGACCCCTGTTTCCATGCTCCCTTTCCATAGAATACTCAAGGCACGCGACAGGGGCTTTTTGCAGTTCTTGATGAACACGGAGTTCCATGAGTTTTGGCCTGGGGCAGAGTGCATGGGCATGTCATTTATTGCCTTTTCAAGGCCTTGTGGTGTTAGGATAATATCTGAGATTTTTGAGATGACCAAATTTTGGGTTACATTCATAATGAATTCAATTGGATTGTCAAACCTTAGTCTGGGCAGCGGCTCGCTGAACACTGAGTCGTATTAGGACTTTAGTATCTCACTCATTTCTTGTCATCTGTGTATGTCCCATCTCGCCCAAGCAGGGCCCAGTACTGGATGTTGTTTTTCCCTTAGATTTGGCAATTTCCTATATGGTTTTTAGTTCTTTCTTGCGATTCCTTCAGCTTAAGTTCGATATTTGCAATTTCATTGACCAGTGCTTCCCTTCGTATTTCAGATATATTGGACCCTCTCAGCAGCTCTGTGACTCTTCGCCTTCGTCTGTATAGTGAGCGTCTCTCTCTTTCTAGTTTACATCTTCTGTTTCTTTTTCTTAATGGAATGTGGCTTGAGCAGATTTCAAAAACCACAGTTTATTTTTTTCTAGGCAAATGTTCGGATCTGTGTTGTTTAGGATATTTTCCCAGCTTGTTTCATTTAGGACATGGTTGACTTGTTCCCATAGTATATTTTTGTTATTGAAGTTGGATTTTGTGAAGACACCCTCATGACTGATCACATTTTGCTAGTCAGGAGCCCTGTGCATACATGTCTGTACCTCTATTATGTTGTGATCTGAGTGTATTGTCTTTGATACCGTTATATTACGTATCAGATCGTCGTTGTTAGTGAAGATCAGGTCCATGGTATTTTCTAGTCTTGTATCTTTAATATTTGCTGGTTTAAGGTGAATTTGGTGCAGAGATTTAATAGCTCGTGTGTGTCAGAATTTTCATCTGAGCTGCCTCCTGGGGTGACCTCTGCTAAAATATTATTTGCTACACTCCTCCATTTAAGGTGTCTCAAGTTGAAATCTCCCAGTAGCAAGATGGCAGGAGTTGGGAGATTTACCAGACAGTGGTCATTTTTCAAAAGCTGTTCCCGGAATTGCTGGGAAGTTGCATCCGGAGGCTTGTATACAAGCACAATGACAAGGTTTTGGTTTTCAGTTTTTACCACCAAAACTTCAAGGTGTTTAGTAGTTCTGAGCAAATGACCGACTCTGTGATGTACACGCCAATCCCGTCCTTGTAGCCTGTTTAGTCTGACATATAAATATTGCAAACATACATACCTACTTAAATACATGCATTCACACAAATATACATAAATACATACATACAGAAAGACATACATCAATAAATGCATTCAGACATAAATGCATGCATTCACAAATACAAACAATACATGCTCATATATGCATTCAAATTCACATGACCAGTTTTACCTAATCGGCACGACATAATATATATATATATATATATATATATATATATATATATATATATATATATATATATATATATATATATATATATATATATATATATATATATATATATATATATATATATATATATATATATATATATATACAATATATATATATATATATATATATATATATATATATATATATATATATAATATATATATATATATATATATATATATATATATATATATATATATATATATATATATATATATATATATATATATATATATATATATATATATATAAACCAAAAGAAATATTCATATTATTTTCAAAACTGCTTTTAATGAAACATGATTCTATTATATTCCTCTCAACCATGGACTTGCTTGATACAACCTTCTCAGCATTTTGAAAATTAATTGGATGGTTAAAATCTCTCACATGAATAAATAGAGCATTAGAATCTTGTCCAGTTCTAATGCTATATTTATGTTGTTTTAATCTTAGTTCAAGACTTTTACCAGTTTGACCGTAATAAAATGTTATCGTATATTTTACAGGAATCTTATAGACACATCCGTCAGCATTTTGGGGGGAATTTTTTATCAAAAGTCTTTTTACTGTATCAAGATTTTTAAATACAACTTTGATATTAAAATTCTTAAGAAAAGAAGGCATATCAACCAAGTTTTCATGGTAAGGGAGAACCAACATATTTTTGGTTGAATAAGGTTGGTTGTCCCTCTATTTTTTCATAGTGGTTGTCTTGCTATATATATATATATATATATATATATATATATATATATATATATATATATATATATATATATATATATATATATATATATATATATATATGTCGTGCCGATTAGGTAAAACTGGTCAATTAGCAAGAACTCATCTAAAATTAAGTCCTTTTTAAAATTTTCTCTTATACGTTTAAAGATATTTTTTTCATTTATGTTAATGTAAGAATTTATAATTTTGTACCAAGAGAAACTTTGAAAACCTACCTAACCTTATTACAACAAGCACAATTTAATTTAGCCTAACCCAACTAAATATATTTTAGATACGTTAACATTAATTTAATAATAAACAAACACAATGAAATATATTTTTTCGTTATGTTCAGAAAGATTTTGGCGAAATTATTGCATACACAAATTTTCACTTGTCTTATATGGTAAGGTGAGCGTTGCTATTTAAGCCAAAATCGCAAGTTTTACCTAATCGGCACGACATATATATATATATATATATATATATATATATATATATATATATATATATATATATATATATATATATATATATATATATATATATATATCAAGACAACCACTATGAAAAAATAGAAGAATTCCAAGCGCTTTCGTGACTACTCACATTATCAAGGAACTATAAAAGGAAACATGACAAGAAGGCTTATAAAGGGGCAGAATACACCTCACAGTCACTGGACAAGATTCTAATGCACTATTTATTCATGTGAGAGACTTTAACAATCCAATTGATTTTCAAAATGCTGAGAAGGTTGTATCAAGCAAGTCCATGGTTGAGAGGAATATAATAGAATCATGTTTCATTAAAAGCAGTTTTGAAAATAATATGAATATTTCTTTTGGTTTATATAAATTGGATTCATTTATAATTAATAAAATTTGGGAAGAATTTAATGATAAATTGGACTAATCTTAATTCTTGGGAAGAGTTTCAGGTCCTTTCTTATGTTCCTCTTCACAGAGTCGTGAGATGTTACGCTACTGTGAGGTGTTGTATTTGTTAGTGTGATGTGACTGTGAGGTGTATTCTGCCCCTTTATAAGCCTTCTTGTCATGTTTCCTTTTATAGTTCCTTGATAATGTGAGTAGTAACGAAAGCGCTTGGAATTCTTCTATTTTTTCATAGTGGTTGTCTTGCATATTTTGATATCACCAGTTTACTGTGATTTTTGCATATATATATATATATATATATATATATATATATATATATATATATATATATATATATATATATATATATATATATATATATATATATATATATATATATATATATATATATATCTATATATATATATATATATATATATATATATATATCGTGCCGATTAGAGTGTCATTAACGCTGACTGAGGAGAAGTAAGAAGCAGCTTAAACAGGAAATCGAAATTCGAGCTATGAATTCTTCTTAAATAAACTATTCGACATATGAATGTATTTGTTTGTTCTCCCATCCAATATTTGGTCATCGCTCTATATGGATGACTTTGCTATAGCTTGTGCAGGTGTTGACTGTCACCTCATTGCAGTTTCCCTCCAGCATGCAATCAACCGGGTTTCTGATTGGGCCACCACTCACGGGTTTAAATTTTTTGAGTTGTGTATATGAAGACCTGTATGTGGCCTCGCTGACATTGTATATATGAGAATGAATACGAGTGAAGCAGTGTAGTAGAGTGTAGCAGTGTAGTAGAGTGTAGCAGTGCAGTAGAGTGTAGCAGTGTAGTAGAGTGTAGCAGTGCAGTAGAGTGTAGCAGTGTAGTAGAGTGTAGCAGTGTAGTAGAGTGTAGCAGTGTAGTAGAGTGTAGCAGTGTAGTAAGTGTAGCAGTAGTGAGTAGAGTGTAGCAGTGTAGTAGAGTGTAGCAGTGTAGTAGAGTGTACAGTGTAGAGTGTAGCAGTGTAGTAGAGTGTAGCAGTGTAGTAGAGTGTAGCAGTGTAGTAAGAGTGTAGCAGTGTAGTAGAGTGTAGCAGTGTAGTGAGAGTGTAGCAGTGTAGTAGATGTAGCAGTGTGTAGAGTGTAGCAGTGTAGTAGAGTGTAGCAGTGTAGTAGAGGTGTAGCAGTGTAGTAGAGTGTAGCAGTGTAGTAGAGTGTAGCAGTGTAGTAGAGTGTAGCAGTGTAGTAGAGTGTAGCAGTGTTAGAGTAGCAGTGAGGAGTGTAGCAGTGTAGTAGAGTGTAGCAGTGTAGTAGAGTGTAGCAGTGTAGTAGAGTGTAGCAGTGTAGTAGAGTTTATCAGTGTAGTAGAGTGTAGCAGTGTAGTAGAGTGTAGCAGTGTAGTAGAGTGTAGCAGTGTAGTAGAGTTTATCAGTGTAGTAGAGTGTAGCAGTGTAGTAGAGTGTAGCAGTGAGTAGAGTGTAGCAGTGTAGTAGAGTGTACAGTGTAGTAGAGTGTAGCAGTGTAGTAGAGTGTAGCAGTGCAGTAGAGTGAGCAGTGTAGTAGAGGTGTAGCAGTGTAGTAGAGTGTAGCAGTGTAGTAGAGTGTAGCAGTGTAGTAGAGTGTAGCAGTGTAGTAGAGTGTAGCAGTGTAGTAGAGTGTAGCAGTGTAGTAGAGTGTAGCAGTGCAGTAGAGTGTAGCAGTGTAGTAGAGTGTAGCAGTGTAGTAGAGTGTAGCAGTGTAGTAGAGTGTAGCATGTAGTAAGTGTAGCAGTGTGATGTAGAGTGTTAGCAGTGTAGTAAGTGTAGCAGTGTAGTAGAGTGTAGCAAGTGTATAGAGTGTAGCAGTGTAGTAGAGTGTAGAAGTGTAGTAGAGTGTAGCAGTGAGTAAGTGTAGCAGTGTAGTAAGAGTGTAGCAGTGTAGTAGAGGTAGCAGTGTAGTAGAGTGTAGCAGTGTAGTAGAGTGTAGCAGTGTAGTAAGAGTGTAGCATGTAGTAGAGTGTAGCAGTGTAGTAGAGTGTAGCAGTGTAGTAGAGTGTAGCAGTGTAGTAGAGTGTAGCAGTGTAGTAGAGTGTAGCAGTGTAGTAGAGAATGTAGCAGTGTAGTAGAGTGTAGCAGTGTAGTAAGAGTGTAGCAGTGTAGTAGAGTGTAAGCAGTGTAGAGAGTAGGTGTAGCAGTGTAGTAGAGTGTAGCAGTGTAGTAGAGTGGCAGTGTAGTAGAGTGTAGCAGTGTAGTAGAGTGTAGCAGTGTAGTAGAGTGTAGCAGTGTAGTAGAGAGTGTAGCAGTGTAGTAGAGTGTAGCAGTGAGTAGAGTGAGCAGTGTAGTAGAGTGTAGCAGTGTAGTAGAGTGAGCAGTGTAGTAGAGTGTAGCAGTGTAGTGAGAGTGTAGCAGTGTAGTAGAGTGTAGCAGTGTAGTAGAGATGTAGCAGTGTAGTAGAGTGTAGCAGTGTAGTAAAAGTGTAGCAGTGTAGTAGGAGTGCAGCAGTGTAGTAGAGTGTAGCAGTGTAGTAGAGTGTAGCAGTGTAGTAGAGTGTAGCAGTGTAGTAGAGTGTAACAGTGTAGTAGGTGTAGAGTGTGAGAGTAGCAGTGTAGTAGAGTGTAGCAGTGTAGTAGAGTGTAGCAGTGTAGTAGAGTGTAGCAGTGTAGTAGAGTGTAGCAGTGTAGTAGAGTGTAGCAGTGTAGTAGAGTGTAGCAGTGTAGTAGAGTGTAGCAGTGTAGTAGAGTGTAGCAGTGTAGTAGAGTGTAGTCAGTGTAGTAGAGTGTAGCAGTGTAGAGAAGTGAGAGTGTAGGAGTGTAGTGGGAGTGTAGCAGTGTAGTAGAGTGTAGCAGTGTAGTAGAGTGGTAGCAGTGTAGTAGAGTGTAGCAGTGTAGTAGAGGGTGTAGAAGTGTAGCAGGAAGTGTAGCAGTGTAGTAGAGTGTAGCAGTGTAGTAGAGTGTAGCAGTGTAGTAGGAGCAGTGGAGGCAGTGTAGTAGAGTGTAGCAGTGTAGTAGTGAGAGTGAGTAGGTGTAGCAGTAGAGTGAGGGTAGTAGAGTGTAGCAGTGTAGTAGAGTGTAGCAGTGTAGTAGAGTGTAGCAGGTAGTAGGGTAGCAGTGGTAGGTAGCAGTGTAGTAGAGTGTAGCAGTGTAGTAGAGTGTAGCAGTGTAGTAGAGTGTAGCAGTGTAGTAGAGTGTAGCAGTGTAGTAGAGTGTAGCAGTGTAGTAGAGTGTAGCAGTGTAGTAGAGTGTAGCAGTGTAGTAGAGTGTAGCAGTGTAGTAGAGTGTAGCAGTGTAGTAGAGTGTAGCAGTGTAGAGTTAGCAGTGTAGTAGAGTGTAGCAGTGTAGTAGAGTGTAGCAGTGTAGTAGAGTGTAGCAGTAGTGGTGTAGCAGTGTAGTAGAGTGTAGCAGTGTAGTAGAGGTAGCAGTGTAGTAGAGTGTAGCAGTGTAAGAAGTAGAGTGTAGTAGTGTAGTAGTAGTGTAGCAGTGTAGTGAGGAGAGTGTAGTAAGTGTAGCATTTGTAGTGGCAGGAGAGTGTAGCAGTGTAGTAGAGTGTAGCAGTGTAGTAAGAGTGTGTGGGTAGCAGTGTAGTAGAGTGTAGCAGTGTAGTAGAGTGTAGCAGTGTAGAGGTAGGAGTAGAGGTGTAGCAGTGTAGTAGAGTGTAGCAGTGTAGTAGAGTGTAGCAGTGTAGTAGAGTGTAGCATGTGGTGAGTGTAGCAGTGTAGTAGAGTGTAGCAGTGTAGTAGAGTGTAGCAGTGGAGTAGAGTGTAGCAGTGTAGTAGAGTGTAGCAGTGTAGTAGAGTGTAGCAGTTTAGTAGAGTGTAGCAGTGTAGTAGCGTGGATTATTCAGTAGTTGTATCAGCTGGTGAGACATAGTGGTGAAGGCCTCATGGAACGCCCTGTGTGGTGCTTATCTAGACTGGGTTCTGGAGTGAAGGTTCTTGCTGTATTGTGCTTATCTAGACTGGGTTCTGGAGTTAAGGTTCTTGCTGTGTGTGAGCTAATAACATCTGGTGACAAATTAAAGTTGGGTTTAGACATAATTAGCAGAGCTTCAAGATTTTTCAATTGAATAGACACAGTATTTTTCCTAGGTGCTACAATCTTCATAGATGATGTTACGGTAACTTTGATGATTGTATTGATAAATATATTACTTGCAACAGTGGCCAGGCTATCAAATCATTAATATAATTTAATTTACTTCCTGCAAATAAATTTATTTTAACCCCTTCCTTTTCAGAATAGAAAATATATAGCACAAATTAACGTGAAAATTAAGAACACAATGTCTTCCAATTTAATTCTACATATAGTGCATTGTTTTGTTGGCAGCATCAAGTCAGTTTCACAAACAGGGTTGTATGACCACTGGACACAAGGTTACATGCCCAACGCTACGTCTTGTTCATATCCACCAACCAAGATCACTGTCAACACATCCCTCGGTGTCCGCAACCTCTGGGTAAAGTATCTTACTCTTCTAAAATCAGAATAATATGAGTATTTTATTTATTAACACGTCGGCCGTCTCCCATCGAGGCAAGGTGACCTGAAAAGAAGCATTTTCATCATCATTCTCTGCATTACTGTCTTGCCAGAGGCATACATACACTACAGTTAAAAAATACTGCAACATATTAACACCCCTCGTTCAGAACTCCGGGACTCAAATCCGGATAAACACTTTTTCTGAATCACTTCATAAATGTTACTTTGCTCACACTCCAACAGCACATCAGGTCATAAAACCTACTTTTCTCCACTCGCTCCTCTCTAACACTCACGCACGCTTGCTGGAAGTCCAAGCCCCTCGCACACAAAACCTCCTTTATCCCCTCCCTCCGACCTTTCCTAAGATGTCCCCTACCTCGTATTCCTTCCACTGTAGATTTATTCGCACTCCAAGTCATTCTATTTTGTTCCAGCCTCTCTAAATGTCTGAACCACCTCAACAACCCCTCCTCAGCCCTCTGAATAATACTTCTAGAAACCCCGCACTTCTAATCTCCAGGCTACGAATTCTCTGCATTATATACACACCCCACATTTCCCTCAGACCCAACATTTCCACTACCTCCAACCTTCACTTTGTTGCAACTTTCACCACCCATGATTTGCACCCATGAAAGAGTGATGGTATCACTATACTCTCATACATTCTCCTTTTTCCTTCCATGGATAACTTTCTTTCTCCACAGGCTCCTCAGTGCACCACTCACCTTTGTTCCCTCATTAGTTCTATAATTCACCTCGTCTTTCGTAGACACATCTACTGAGAAGTCCACGCCCAAATATCTGAATACATTCACTTCCTCCATACTCTCCTGAAATGCGGCCAATACCACCCCAGCCCCACCCTGGGGTCGACAGAGCACCAGACGATGCCATGTTGTCTATTCCCTCAGGTAGAGACTTGGAGTGGATACAAAAAAATATGGGAATATAGAGATCAAATAAAAGGGAACATTACTGGAATATGGGAGAATAGACGGTAGCGGTCTATTCTCTTGGGAGTATGCTGCCACCACCTGCTCTTTTAATAGTGGAAGGGATAAAAGAAATGATAGTCATAGGAGAAGGAGGAAAACATGGAGTTTGGGTTAGAGCAGGGAAACCCAGTGAGAAATAACACAGGATAGTAAAAACAAGATAGGGGTCCTGATAAGTACTGGCTCTTAGGGTAGCATGGCCTGAAAACATGAGCAGTAGGCACCTTATCAGGGCTTGACTCTCCACAGAAAAATGATAACATCAATAGGTTATTTAATTTAGTCTCTGACACATGGACCTTGTATACATGGCTCAAAGGTGGAAGTAAAACATACCCAGACATAACCACTTACAATTTAATAAACACATTACAAGGGTATCAGAAAGTGTTGGCAAAAAAACAATTGTAATAGCAAATACTTAATTCTTATAGCAAGCCTGGCTTACTGATGTTAACACTCCCTCCCCACATAGCTTTTCCATACTGAGATTTACATTTCCTTAATACATTCCTGCCTTAGGATGCTCCTGAGACCTTCCAAATCCCAGATTACAAGCCTGGTCTGATCCTCCAGGACTATAGTGTTCAAGGTGTTTCTAGCACTCTCCTCTCCTCAGAATCTCTTGTGGATCTCTCCTACTTTGGAGGCATATCTTGGGGGTGCCTGGTTGCTAACCCCAAGCTTGCTCCTACTCTTTAGGCATCTCTTTGGGGGTGCCTGGTTGCTGCTAAGACCTAAAAATCATTTTCAGGTTTAGTCACAAAATACACAAGCAAGAACTTCTACAAACAAAACAAGATCTTGAAAAAATATAAGAATGGAATATAATTAAAAAATTATGAAAACAATAAAAATGGCATATCAAAAACAATTCAAGATTTTACATAAAAATAAGACAGCTGAAATACAGTAAACAAACAGTATAACTTAACACAATTATAATACACAAAAAAAAGAATGAACATATATGTTATGCACAGAATAAACATGAAACAGACTAGTATGAATAAGACAGAGAAAAAAAATAGTGGTACAAAAATAGTAAAAACATATATAAGCTAGGTTAAGTTCAGTTACATGGGACAGGCAATTTACAGAAAATAAACATAGTTAAACATAAGTAGTAGATATTTAGTAAAATAGTATTAGCATAAAAGATATGTTAGGAAAGTTATAGGTTAGAAATAAGAAGTATTGGGGTAGATCACATGGTCAAAAATACTAGTCATTACACCTTAAATTATCATTATTCTTACAATTTTCTCTAATCATACAATATACAGGTATCATTTAACTATCATAATAAGGCAAGTTACAAGGTATACATAGTTAATAGGCCTTTTCTTAGAGTGATACAAGATATGCCGGCTGGAGGCTTGTTCCTCCAATGGCTATAACACAAAAAGACTGCATTGTAACAATATTTGATCTTCTCTACTTATCTCTCTCAACACAGATTATGCACTCACTTGTTAGCAGCAGTATAATCAATATGGGAAGTTGAAAAGGCTTCTAGCTGACAAAGGTGTGAGAGTGGTCATGGGAACTCTTCCATGTGTTCCCTCCCTTGTTTTGAATAGAACTCCTCTCATGTACACAAACTCTTTACAAATTTCTACACAAGAAGGTCACTTGCCTGTATAAACCTTATTTCTACTCACAATAATTATTGCAATGAATACTAATACTTGAAAATAATCAGACACAAAGAAAATTAATGTTATACACTATATTACAGATTAACAAAAATTCTAGAGAAAACATTGGAACATACAATAACAGAGCAACAGAATGCGCAGATAATCACAGTTCAAATACATTTCTTGAGTTAATTAACAGCATTTATTTCTTTCCCCTGAGTTACAGAACTATGCACATGGTAAATAGATAAGGATATAGACAAGAAATATAAGTGAGGACAGTCATGAAATTTTTACAACTAATATTTATCACACCTTACATAAATAATGCTTGAGGGGCTGATTTGCTTCATTACACTCCTTCCTCCAATCTGATATCTAATCTTTTTATTACCTAATTTCTTTGTTATCCTCATCACCTTGCTCTTTTCTACGTTCACTTTTAATTTCTTTCTTTTACATACCCTACCAAACTCGTCCACTAACCACCTCTGCAACTTCTCTTCAGAATCTTCTAAAGCACAGTGTCATAAGCAAAAACCAACTGTAAAAACTTGCGCTTTGAATTTTATTCTTCATCTCTTAATCCCACACCTCTTGCCAACACTCAGTCATTTTTCTTCTTACAAACCCATAAGTAAATATAATAAGCAACCATAGTGACATCACGTATCCCTTTGTAAGTCTTACCTTTAATGGGAATTAATCTCCTCTCCCCTACATACTCTAACCTGAGCCTCATTATCTTCGAAAAACTCTTAACTGCTTTCAGTAAATGCCACCTATTCCATACATTTGGAACATCTGCCACAATGCTTCCCTATCCACCCTATCATATGCTTTTTTTTATTTACATAAATGCAAAGAAAACTTTTACCCATATCTAAATACTGTTCACCTATATGCTTTACAGTAAACACTTGATCTACACACCCCTACCCTTTCTAAAGCCTCCTTGTTCATCTGCGATCCTGCTCTCCGTCTTACTCTTAATTCTTTAAATAAAAACTCTACGATGCACGTTACCAGGTATACTCAAAAGGCTTATTCCTCAATATTTTTACAATCCCTTTTGTCTCCTTTGCCTTTATACAAAAGGAACAATGCATGCTCTCTGCCAATCCCTAGGTGTCTTCCCCTTTTCCATACCTTTATTAAATAAAAGCAACAACCATTCCAAAACTATATCCCCACCTGCTTTTAACATTTATGTCATGATCTCATCAGTACCAGCCGCTTTACCCCCTTTCATTCTACCCACTGCCTCATGCACCTCCATCACACTCACAACTGAGTGTTCCTACCTCTTACAAGATGTTAATGCACCTCCATCACACTCACAACTGAGTGTCCTACCTCTTACAAGATGTTAATGCACCTCCATCACACTCACAACTGAGTGTTCCTACCTCCTACAAGATGTTATACCTCCCTGTCCAGTACACGAAATCACAGCTTCCTTATCTTCATCAACATTTAGAAGTGTGCAAAAGAGTGTAAAAACTATAGGGGAATAAGCCTTTTGATTATACCAGGTAAAGTGTATGGTAGAGTTACTGATGAAAGAAGTAGGGGTAAGACGGAGAGTATAATCACAGATAAACAAGGAGGCTTTGTATTGGGTAGGGGATGTGTTGACCAGATATTTACATTGAAAAGTATAAGTGAACAATATTTAGATACAGGTCGGGACGTTTTCGTTATTTTTATGGATTTAGTAAAGGCATTTGATAATAATAATAATAAATAGTTTTTTTTCTACAAGTACATGTACAAGGTATACAGGCCTAACTGACATCAATACCTTACTACTGTATAGAAAGCCGCTTGTTATGCAGAGCATTTCGAGCAAATTAGGTCAGTTTTGTCCCAGGATGCGACCTACACCAGTCGACTATCACCATGGTACCCATTGTGTCTTATGGAAGCACGTCCTAATGTCTCCACCCGTACTGAGGTCGACACCCGTACTGAGGGTCGACACCCGTACTGAGGGTCGACACCCGTACTGAGGGTCGACACCCGTACTGAGGGTCGACACCCGTACTGAGGGTCGACACCCGTACTGAGGGTCGACACCCGTACTGAGGGTCGACACCCGTACTGAGGGTCGACACCGTACTGAGGGTCGACACCCGTACTGAGGGTCGACACCCGACCTCAATGCGAGAGCTGAGTACGATAGCAATCGAGGTACAAGTGGATAGGGAAGCAATATGGCAGATGTATACGGAATAGGTAGTACGTTAATAAATAATGTGAAGAGTTTTATAAGGATAGTGCGGTGTGTAAAGGAAGTTGAAAGAGAATATAGAGAAGAGTAAGGTGATGAGGGTGTCAGACGAGTTAGGTAAGCAAAAATTGGATATCAGATTGAAGGGCGGGATTATGGAAGAAGTGAATGTGACCAGATATTTAGGACTGGGCGTATCGGAGGAAGGGTATATGACTACATAAGCCATAAAATTAATGAAGGAAAACTGTGGGCGGTGCATAGAGGTATCTTTGGAGAAAACGTCTATTATCCATAGAGGAAAAGAAGGAAATGTATAGTGGTCCCAACACTCTTATATGGGTGTGAAGCATAGGTTGTGAATGTTGCAGCAAGAAAGAGGCTGGAGTCAGTGGAGATGATGTGTCTGAGGGCAATGTGTAGCGTAAATATTTTGCAGAGAATTCGTAGTGTGGAAACTAGGAGGAGGAGAGTTACTAAAATTATTATTTAGAGGACTGAGGAGGGTTGTTGAGGGTTTGGTCATTTAGAAAGGTTGGAGCAAAGTTGAATGACTTGGAGGGTATATAAATCCAAGGTGGAGGGAAGCCAGAGTAGGGGTCGTCCTAAGAAAGGATGGAGGAAGTGGGTAAAGAAGGTATTGTATGCAAGGGGCTTGGACACACAGCAGGCATGTGTGAACAAGATAGATAGGATTGAGTGAAGACGAATCTTTGGAACTTGACGAGCTGTTGGAGTGTTAGCAGAGTAATATTTTTGTGAAAGGATTCAGGGTAACTGGTTAGCTAGCCTTCAGTCCTGGAGGGGAATTACAGTGGCTGAACTCTAAAGAAGGGGATTAGGTTACTTGCTGTTTAGAGTGACATCTAAACTGTTGTATCTGCGCTTCCTTGTTTACAAAAGTTCCTGCTGATGATTTATTAAGTTTCCTATCTGAAGAACTTATTAATTGTTGATTCAAAGTTTGTGTTTAATGACGAGTTTTACTTTCAGAAGTTTGGTATGGCAGTGGGACATCCTCTCTCACCTGTCTTTAGTAATTTGTATATGTAATGTTTTAAAACAAGATTGCTTAACAAAATCCTTCCCAATAGAGCTAAGTGGTATAAATATGTTGATGATATTTTATGTTTTATGCCTAAGAATATAGATATAAACCATTTACTTATTAAACTAAATAATATAGCTAATTCCATAAATTTTACTGTTGAGTTTGAACAAAATAACTCATTGCCTTTTTTAGATGTTTTCTTTATTAAGGGTAACAATGATTTTAAATTTAAAATTTACAGAAACCCAACAATTAACTGTTCCTATGTACACATATTTTCACATCAAGATAAGTTAAACTAACTGTATTCTCATCAATGTATTTGCAGCCCT
>WNWK01021562.1:0-33918 GCA_009830355.1 Cherax destructor
TTGGACTGCGTGTGGCCAGCAGTAAAAAACCTGGTTGATCGGTTTTGGCCAACAGGGCCGGCCGGACCCCAGCCGGGGGGCGTTGACCCCGGGTTTCTCCAGGGTATGGTTCCCCTTTTCTATTCCCCCTTTCCCGACAACTCTAAGGGGTGGAAAAAATTTTCCCCTTCCCCTTTTTTGTGTGTGTGTTAGTTAGTTAGTTACCATTTTTTTCCCAGGCGATTAAACTAGGCCTGCTGTATGTATATGTGTGTGTTTTAAGGGGAAAAACCTTAAATTTCCCCCCATCAAAAATTAACCCGGGGGCCCCGTGGGGGAAAGGGGCTTTAACCACCAGGCCACCGGGGACGTTGTTAAGTTACCATTTTGTCCTAGGCACATGTCGAAGACCCCCCCGTTGGTAAAGGGGGGTGTGTGTAACGAAACACTTCGAAATGTTTTGCCCCCAGGGAATTTTAAACCCGGCCCCCGTGCGTGAACCAAGAGCGCGTGTGTGTTTTGGGTGTGTGACCCAACAATTAATATTTGCAAATAACCCAAAATTGTGACTGGGGGGTGGGCTTGGGCTATTACTTTATAATTTGTCCATGATTGTAACCATGTACAAACTTTAAGTAAATTTTTTACTTACATGGGGTTTTTTCCTTTGAAACTTGTGAGTTCATTACCTTTAACCCAAAATATCAAACTTTGGGAGTCCCCCGGAAAATTTGTACCTCTTTTAACTTTTTACCGGAAGGGATGGGGGATAAATAAAAAAATATTAAACTAAACTAACACAAAAAAAATTTATATAATCTATTTTGGCAATGAGAGAGATAAAAAGCTTGGAAAAAACTAAACATTAAATTGTCAGCTTTTTATGAGGGGGAAAGCCCAGGAGGAAAAACCCCAGTGCCAGGTGTCTTCCCCCCTGAGCAAACACCCTGTGCTCCCCCAACCCCGACCTCAAATTATAATAATAATAATAATATTTTTATTTCTACAAAGCATGTACAAGGTATGAGATCATGGTAACATTAAATAGCCTCACCCAAAGTAGTTCCCCAGCTTAGCCCCCCGCCCCGGTGTTCCTCACCTAAAGTAGCCTCAAGGTGCCTCCCCAATGTAGCCTCCCCAGTGGGCCTCACCCAATGTGGCCCCCACCCAGTGTAGCCCCCAATGTAGCCTCACCCAGTGTGCCTCCCAATGAGCCTCACCCGTAGCCTCAACGAAAAATAAAACCTCAACGGCCCCACCTACAGTTGCCTCACCCAAAGTAGCCTCCGAAAGTGCCTCACCCAAAGTGCCTCGCTCGGGGTGCCTCACCCAAGTAGCCTCACCCAAAGTAGACTCACAAAAGTAGCCTCACCCAAAGTAGCCTCACCAAAGTAGCCTCACCCAGTGAGCCTCACCCAGTGTAGCCTCACCCAATGTAGCCTCACCCAGTGAGCCTCACCCAATGTAGCCTCACCAAGTAGCCTCAACGAAAGTAGCCTCACAGAAAGTAGCCTCACCCAAAGTAGCCTCACCCAAAGTAGCCTCACCCAGTGTAGCTGTCACCCAGTGTAGCTTCACCCAGTGTAGCCTCACACAGTGTAGCCTCACCCAGGTAGCCTCACCCAGTGTAGCCTCACCCAGTGTAGCCTCACCCAGGTAGCCTCACCCAAAGTAGCCTCACCCAAAGTAGCCTCACCCAAAGTAGCCTCACCCAAAGTTGCCTCACCCAAAGTTGCCTCACCCAAAGTACCCTCACCCTAAGTACCCTCACCCAGAGTAGCCTCAACTAGTGTACCCTAACCCAGTGTAGCCTCATCCAGTGTAGCCTCACGCAGTAGCCTCACCCAGTGTAGCCTCAAAAAGTAGCCCCCCACCCAGGTGCCTCACCCAGTGTAGCTCACCAAGTGGAGCCTCACCCAGTAATTAGCCTCACCCACTATAGGCTCACCCAGTGTAGCCTCACCCAATGTAACCTCACCAGTGTAGCCTCACCCAATGTAGCCTCACCGAGTGTAGCCTCACCCAGTGTAGCCTCACCCAGTGTAGCCTCACCCAAAGTATCCTAACCACAGTGTAGCCTCACCTAGTGTAGCCTCCCCAAGTAGCCTCACCCAGTGTATCCTCACCCAGTGTAGCCTCACCCAGTGTAGCCTCACCAAAGTAGCCTCACCCAGTGTAGCCTCACCCAGTGTAGCCTACCAGTGTAGCCTCCAGTGTAGCCTCCCCAGTAGCCTCCCCATTAGCCTCCCCAGTAGCTCACCCAGTTAGCCTCACCAGTGTAGCCTCACCCAGTGTAGCCTCACCAAATAGCCTCACCAGTAGCCTCACAAAGTATCCAGTACCTCACCCAGTGTAGCCTCACAAAGTAGCCTCACCCAGTGTAGCCTCACCCAGTGTAGCCTCACCCAGTGTAGCCTCACCCAGTGTAGCCTCACCCAAAGTGCCTCACCATGTAGCCTCACAAGTGCCACCTAGCCTCACCCAGTAGCCTACCATCCTCACAGTGTAGCCTCACAAGTAACCTCACCCAAAGTAGCCTCACCAGTGAGCTCACCAGTGTAGCCTCACCCAGTGTAGCCTCACCATTTAGCCTCACCAGTGTAGCCTCCCTGAGCCTCACAGTGTACCTCACCAGTGTAGCCTCACCAGTGTGCCTCACCCAGTGTACCTCACAGTGTAGCCTCACCCAGTAGCCTCACCAAGTAGCCTCACCAAAGTAGCCTCACCCAGTACCTCCCCAGTAGCCTCACCCTGTAGCCTCCCAAAGTAGCCTCACCAGTAGCCTCACCCAGTAGCCTCACCCAAGTGCCTCACCCAAAGTAGCCTCACCAATGCCTCACCAATAGCCACCCAAGTGCCTCACCCAAGTAGCCTCAACCAAAGTACCTCACCCAAAGTAGCTCACCAAGTAGCTCACAAAGTAGCCTCACCCAAAGACCAAACCCAAAGTAGCCTCACCAAAGTAGCCTCACCCAGTAGCCTCACCCAAGTAGCCTCCCAGTAGCCTCACCCAAGTAGCCTCACCCAGGTAGCCTCACCAGTGTGCCTCACCCAAGTAGCCTCACCCAATGTACCTCACCCATGTAGCCTCACCCAAGTAGCCTCACCAAAGTAGCCTACCCAGGTAGCTCACCCAGTGTAGCCTCACCCAGTGCTCACCATACTCCCAAGTAGCCTCACCCAAGTGCTCACAGTAGCCTCACCCAGTGAGCCTCCCCAAAAGTAGCCTCACCCAAGTACCCTACCCAAAGTACCTCACCAAGTAGCCTCACCCAAGTAATCACCCAAGTAACCTCACCCAGTAACCTCACCCAAAGTAACCTCACCCAAAGTAGCCTCACCCAGTGTAGCCTCACCCAAAGTAGCCTCACCCAGTGTAGCCTCACCCAGTGTAGCCTCACCCAGTGTAGCCTCACCCAATGTCGCCTCACCCAAAGTAGCCTCACCCAATGTCGCCTCACCCAAAATAGCTTCACCCAAAGTAGCCTCACCCAAAGTAGCCTCAACCAAAGTAACCTCACCCAAAGTAGCCTCATCCAAAGTAGCCTCACGCAAAGTAGCCTCACCCAAAGTAACCAAACCCAAAGTAGCCTCACCCAAAGTAGCCTCACCCAGTGTAGCCTCACCCAGTGTAGCCTCTCCCAGTGTAGCCTCACCCAGTGTAGCCTCACCCAGCGTAGCCTCACCCAGTGTAGCCTCACCCAATGTAGCCTCACCCAATGTAGCCTCACCCAATGTAGCCTCACCCAAAGTAGCCTCACCCAAAGTAGCCTCACCCAGAGTAGTCTCACCCAGTGTAGCCTCACCCAAAGTAGCCTCAGCCAAAATAACCTGACCCAAAGTAGCCTCACCCAAAGTAGCCTCACCCAGTGTAGCCTCACCCAGTGTAGCCTCGCCCAGTGTAGTCTCACCCAGATTAGCCTCACCCAGTGTAGCCTCACCCAGTGTAGCCTCACCCAGTGTAGCCTCAACAAAAGTATCCTCACCCAAAGTAGCCTCACCCAAAGTACCATCACCCAAAGTAGCCTCACCCAGTGTAGCCTCACCTAGTGCAGCCTCACCTAATGTAGCCTCACCCATTGTAGCCTCAACCCAAAGTAGCCTCACCCAAAGTAGCCTCACCCAAATTAGCCTCACCCAAAGTAGCCTCACCCAGTGTAGCCTCACCGAAAGTAGCCTCACCCAGTGTAACCTCACCCAGTGTAGCCTCACCTAGTGTAGCCTCACCTAGTCTAGCCTCACACAGTGTAGCCTCACCCAGTGTAACCTCACCCAGTGTAGCCTCACCCAGTGTAGCCTCACCTAAAGTAGCCCCACCCAAAGTAGCCTCACCCAGTGTAGCCTGACCCATAGTAGCCTCACCCAAAGTAGCCTCAATCAGTGTAGCCTCACCCAGTGCAGCCTCAGTGTAGCCTCACTCAGTGTAGCCTCACTCAGTGTAGCCTCACTCAGTGTAGCCTCATTCAGTGTAGCCTCATTCATTGTAGCCTCATTCAGTGTAGCCTCACCCAGTGTAGCCTCACCCAAAGTAGCCTCACCCAAAGTAGCCTTACCCAGTGTAGCCTCACTCAGTGTAGCCTCACCCAGTGTAGCCTCACCCAGTGTAGTCTCACCCAGTGTAGCCTCACCCAGTGTAGCCTCACCCAGTGTAGCTTCATGTGCTTCAGGAAAGGGAACCACAAATACCAGCATATTATCATGGACTTGTTTGTTTGAACAGAATGGGCACGTCGAGAGCAACAGTTAGACATAGTACAGTAGGCGGAGAGGCGTTAAACTCTTGAGTAGTTTTTCTGCTGGGCTTTTTGAGAGGTTATGCAGAAGGCCATGAGAGTATCTTGAAGAATTGATTGTGGATTGCTTCGGGCCGACGTGCTTCTGGAAGAGGCCACCTTAAATACCAGGATATTATCAAGGACTCATCGTGCTCATTTCAACACGTCGAGAGCAGCAATCGGACCCAGTACTTTAGGAGTGGAGCCGATAAGCTATAGTTTTGTTCTTATTCCGTTGGGCCGTGTGAGAGGTTATGCACAAGTTCATGAGACTATCTGTACGAAGGCTGTCTTACAATGGAAAAAATGGTGTCGAAGCTTGTCTGCCGTTAGTCCTGACGGCCATTTGAGACTATTGGGTGAAAGTGTTGTGTATCGTTTCTGTTAAACGGCGATGATACCTAGAGGTAGACTCCAGGTAGAGACTATTGTGTGTTTTCGGCGCAGATGCTTCCGGTAGAGGCCTTAAGTGCAGAAAAATCACATGGTTTGGTTGTGTTTCACCGAGGATGGCCCGTTGAATAGACACACCAAACCCAGTCTTTTTAGCGGTGAGTTGAATCTTCATCACGGGAGACGTATGCAGCTTTTTTTCACCGCTTGTATAGTAAGGGAGGCGGTCGATGACCGCCTCAAGGATGACCCCTTGACTGTTGGCTGCTTCGGGCCGACATGCTTCCTGAAGAGGCCACCAGAAATGCCAGCCTATTATCATGGACTCATAGTGTTCGTTTGAACACAAAAAGGCTCGTCAAGAGCAACAGTCAGACCCTGTAGATTAGGCGGCGAGCCGAAGTTATTCTGTTATTCTGCTGGGCTTTTTGAGAGGTTATGCAGAAGGCCATGAGAGTATCTGGAAGAATGGACTGTGGATTGATTCTGGCTGATGCGCTTTTGGAAGAGGCCACCTCAAATACCAGGATATTATCATGGACTCATCGTGTTCGTTTCAACACAAACGGCACGTCGAGAGATTTAGATTTTGCCACCGAAGTGGCTAGTTTATTGTACACCCCATATCCATCCTGTGGACGGTAGCGCAAAGCATATGGATACACAAAAGGCCTAGGCACTAGGCCCCAAAGGGGTTAACAATTATACATTTGGGTTTATATCTACTACATTTCAATTATCTGTTACAAGCAAATTTAGGAAATTTGCTTAGTATAAGTGGTATCATACTTTCACCAATAAGATATCTTGACATATCACATAGGTTATTATACTGTCTATCTCTATATTCCTCAATAAGTGGACAATTCAGCACATAGTGTTCAAGACAGTGACAATATGCCTGATCACATAATTTGCATTTAGTTTGATCATCATCTGTGTATCTCCCAAACTTCCAGAAGTACTTGTAGCCAAGCCTAAGCCTGGCCACTACAACATCAGTCAGTCTGTTCACATTGCAAGTTGCTCCATAAACATACTTATCTACGTTCATGTTATCATAGTGGGTTATAGATCTACTCAGGCTTCTAACTGCATTCCTATAACAATCATTTTCATTATTTATTTCTCTTCTAATATTATTCCTAATGCTAGACACAGATATACCAAAGTTATATTCTACATTCTCCTTATGGGTGCTCTTCTTGGCTAACATATCAACTTTATCATGAAGGAGTAATCCAATGTGTGACGGAATCCATAGCAAATATACATTAATTCCTTTCGAGAGCAGCAGTCAGAACCAGTACTTTATTAGGCGAGCCGATAAGTTATTGTGGTGTTCTTGTTCCTTTGGGCCGTATGAGAGGTTATGCACAAGTTCATGAAACTATTTGTAAGAAGAAAGGTTGTCTCACAATGGGAAAAATGGTGTCGAAGCTTGTCTACCGTTAGTCCTGACGGCCGTTTGAGACTATTGGGAAGAAGGAAGTAGGTCACCTGGGTAAAAGTGGAGTGTATCGTTTCTGTTAAACGGCGATGATACCTAGAGACTATAGTGTGTTTTCGGCGCAGATGCTTCCGGTAGAGGCCAACCCAAGACACAATGGGTTCAAAACAGGTAGCTCCCGTCCTCACAAATGCTGGGCCATTACGATATTGTCTTAAATACTTTGGAAAACATGCAAAATACAGATGTATGCACTGACTTTACAAAAGTCTTTGACAAATGCATCCTTGGGGTAATTGCATACAAAATGCTTGCAAAATCAGTAACCGAAAAGGTGGGAAGATGGATATTTAATTTGCTGACAAGCAGAACCCAAAGAATAATTTTAACCATAGTAAAATCAGGAACTGCCACATTGAAAACCCTTGTTGCCTAAGACACAATACCTGCCCCACTTCTTTCCCATTCTTATATCCGACGACGTCTACAGTATATATAGACATGGATATAAATCATATCCTTGTATCAGACTTTTTAGGCAACACCAGAATTTGAATGAGACTGGTATTTATAGCAGACACAAGGAGCCTCCAAGATATAAACTAAGTCATCCAGTGATCCAATGACAACAATATGATATTGAATGAAAACGAAGTCTAATTACTAAGTTAAGGAAAACAGAGGGACTAAAAGAAGAGGCCGATGCGCAAGACAAGTCGCTCAAGAGAACAGAAGTTTAATATGAGAGGAATGAGAAGACTTCATATTAAATAAGTACGACGATGTTATTATCTCTCTGCAAGGAATGTGATGTGTTGGATAACTAGATCTTTCAGACAAGAGATGCCAAGACAATGATGTTTTCTTCAGGTTATTCTTTATCTCTAGGCTGGAATATTACTGTAGACTCACAGCCAGGACAAGGCATTCTAGATTGTAGAACTAGAAACTGTACAGAGAAAATTCAGAGCATATGTAAACTCAGTCAAGCACTTAAATTATTGGGATCAACTGAAGAGCCACGAAAGGTACTCCTTGGAACGTAGGCGATAATGATATATCATAATCTACACCTGTAAGATTTTGGAGGGATTAGTCCCAAACCTGCATATCAAAATCACGACTTATGCCAGAGGTTGAAATCTACCTCAAGTGAATATCAGGGGCACGAGGAGTATACTATAACTGGAGAGGGTTTCCGGGGTCAACGCCCCCGCCCGGTCTGAGACCGGGACGCATGAGACTAATGCATAAAGGAACTTACCAACTAAACCACGTGTTGTTCTCAAGAAGGAACTTGACAAGTTCTTCAGATCAGTACTTGATCAGCTGGTTTGTGGTGTATATGTTAGACTGTAGGCACCAGCAGCCAGGTTGATCAGCCAGCCAATAAGAGGTCTGGTCTGGAACCAGGCCGCAGATGTTAGTCACCCTTGGAAGTTAGGTTAGATAAATTTGATTAGGAAGCAGCAAGACTTTGGAAGTGACTACAAGTAACCTACAGAAAATCAGATACTACAAGACTAGTATTATAGCCTTGTAATTAATAGGTTTAAAAATCAGCATATCTAACAGTATGACTTGCTGATTAGTATGTTCCACAGTTAGTACGTCTGCTAGTATAACCTGTTGGCTAGTATGCTGATTATTATTATTATTATAATTATTATTATTATAATAAGGGGAAGCGTTAAACCCGTTGGATTATACAGCTAGTATGATGATAAATGTGCAGGTGAAGCAGTATAACCTGTTGGCTAGTATAATCACTAGTATACCTACTAGTATAAATATCTTAGTTACATTAAAGGAAATTAAATCAATATTATTAAAAAAACAAAAGAAATGTGAATACAAAGAACCCCGATGACTTTGTTATTATCATCACCAGTTTGTATAAACATTGTTTTGATTATTTAATATTAAATATTAAATATTCTATATTTCATCTTAGTACAATGTTTGTACAGAGATGGGCGATATTTGGGAGTACATGTGGACAGCCCCTTAGTATGTAGAGCATTACGGGCAATAATATACATAATGTATATAATAACATTGTACACAATAACATCGTAGCTACGTAAGCTTGTACGCTGATTTAAAAAAAAAGGTTTATTATAATGGTTAAAATTAAACTTAATTTCTGAATCTGGTTCTTCTTTCCGCACGTCTTGGGAATATAATTTGCACTGTGTGCCACCTGGCTCCCCTGTGAGGCACTGAGGTGTCAAGTATTGGGCAGGTGTGATCTTTCACGTTGACACAACTGATCTTATCTTTCCAACCTTGCCCCGCCCTGCTCCTCCCTGCCCTGCCTTGCCCTTTCTTTGCCCCTCCCCGACCTGCCCTGTCAATTTCCGTTGCGCCTGGCGTCCACCCACCCCAAAATGTCCCACAGTCATTCCGCTCGACTCTGCCAGTCCCTCTCCACCTCCATTCACCCAGCCTCTAATGTCACATTCAACCCTCCTCTCTGTTACATTCAACCCTCCCCTCTGTTACATTCAACCCTCCCCTCTGTTACATTCAGCCCTCCCCTCTCTGTTACATTCAACCCTCCCCTCTCTGTTATATTCAACCCTCCCCTCTCTGTTATATTCAACCCTCCCCTCTGTTACATTCAGCCCTCCCCTCTCTGTCACATTCAACCCTCCCCTCTCTGTCACATTCAACCCTCCCCTCTCTGTCACATTCAACCCTCCCCTCTCTGTCACATTCAACCCTCCCCTCTCTGTCACATTCAACCCTCCTCTCTGTCACATTCAACCCTCCCTCTGTCACATTCAACCTCCCTCTCTGTCACATTCAACCCTCCTCTCTGTCACATTCAACCCTCCCTCTTGTCACATTCAACCCTCCCTCTCTGTCACATTCAACCCTCCCTCTCTGTCACATTCAACCCTCCCTCTCTGTCACATTCAACTCTCCCTCTCTGTCACATTCAACCCTCCTCTCTGTTACATTCAACCCTCCCTCGCTGTCACATTCAACCCTCCTCTCTGTCACATTCAGCCCTCCCTCTATGTCACATTCAACCCTCCCTCTATGTCACATTCAACCCTCCCTCTCTGTCACATTCAACCTCCTCACTGTCACATTCAACCCTCCCCTCACTGTCACATTCAACCCTCCCCTCACTGTCACATTCAACCCTCCCCTCTCTGTAACATTCAACCCTCTCCTCTACCTGGAGTCTACCTGGAGAGAATTCCAGGGGTCAACGCCCCCGCGGCCCGGTCTGTGACCAGGCCTCCTGTTGGACCAGAGCCTGATCAACCAGGCTGTTACTGCTGGCCGCACGCAGTCCAACGTACGAACCACAGCCCGGCTGATCAGGTACCGACTTGAGGTGCCTGTCCAGTGCCTGCTTGAAGACAGCCAGGGGCTTGTTGGTAATCCCCCTGATGTACGCTGGGAGGCAGTTGAACAATCTTGGGCCCCTCACACTTATTGTGTTGTCCCTCAACGTGCTAGTGGCACCCCTGCTCTTCATTGGGGGGATGTTACATCGCCTGCCGAGTCTTTTGCTTTCGTAGGGAGTGATTTTTGTGTGCAAGTTTGGTACTAAGCCCTCGAGAATATTCCATTTGTATATAATAATGTATCTCTCCCGCCTGCGTTCTAGAGAGTACAGGTTTAGGAACTTCAAGCGTTCCCAGTAGTTGAGGTGGTTTATCGCATTTATGCGTTCGGTGAAGGTTCTCTGCACATTTTCAAGGTCAGCAATTTCACCCGCCTTGAAAGGTGCAGTTAGTGTGCAGCAATATTCCAGCCTAGATAGAACAAGCGATCTGTAAAGTGTCAACATGGGATTGGCATCCCTGGTTTTGAAGGTTCTCATTATCCATCCTGTCATTTTTCGAGCAGATGCAATTGCTACATTGTTATGGTCCTTGAAGGTGAGATCCTCTGACATGATCACTCCCAGGTCTTTGACATTAGTTTTTCGCTCTATTGCGTGGTTGGAATTAGTTTTGTACTCCGATGAGATTTTAATTTCTTCACGTTTTCCGTATCTGAGTAATTGAAATTTCTCATCATTGAACTTCATATTGTTTTCTGCAGCCCATTTAAAGATTTGGTTTATGTCTGCTTGGAGTCTTGCAGTGTCTTCAACGGTGGACACTGTCATACAGATTCGGGTGTCATCTGCAAAGGAAGACACAGCACTGTGGCTTATATCCCTGTCAATGTCTGATATGAGGATGAGGAATAGGATGGGAGCAAGTACTGTGCCTTGTGGAACAGATCCATCTACCAACTTTTCCTGTTTTTCCTTTATCACGCATTTTGTGGGCTATCACACCATGGTCACACTTGTCAAAGGCTTTTGCAAAATCTGTGTATATAACATCTGCATTCTGTTTATCAACCCTCCCGTCTGTTACATTCAGCCCTCCCCTCTCTGTCACATTCAACCCTCCCCTCTCTGTCACATTCAACCCTCCCCTCTCTGTCCCATTCAACCCTCCTCTCTCTGTCACATTCAACCCTCCCCTCTCTGTCACATTCAACCCTCCCCTCTCTGTCACATTCAACCCTCCACTCGCTGTTACATTCAACCCTCCCCTCTCTTACATTCAACCCTCCCCTCTCTGTCACATTCAGCCCTCCCCTCTATGTCACATTCAACCCTCCCCTCTCTGTCACATTCAACCCTCTCTCTCTGTCACATTCAACCCTCCCCTCACTGTCACATTCAACTCTCCCCTCACTGTCACATTCAACCCTCCCCTCTCTGTTACACTCAACCCTCCTCTCTCTGTTACATTCAACCCTCCCCTCTCTTCTTTATTCAGCCCTCCCCTCTCTGTTACATTCAGCCCTCCCCTCTCTGTTACATTCAACCCTCCCCTCTCTTCTTTATTCAACCCTCCCCTCTCTGTCACATTCAACCCTCCCCTCCCAGGGTTTTCTTATCAGACAAGACTGGGTCGAGCAGATTATTACCTCTGGTTGGTTCTCTTATAAACTGCTCCAGGAAGCAGTCCAGGCTTAAACAGCCACAGTTTCCTCTGTGACTTTTAAAGCCTGGAGGTCGGTATATTACACATATAATTAGTTTTTCTCGACTTTCTAGAAATTCTACACAAACAGATTCTGTGACTAATCCATCTATATTTATATCTGTTTTTATGCAACAATTTATATTTTCTTACATCTATAACACTATCTCACCCCCTTCCCGTTATTTTTCTACGTACATGGAACAACTTAAACCCTTAAATGTGGCACTCGGCAATCACGTCTCGGCTCTTCAAATTATACAAGTCTCAGTTATTGCAATAACATCAGTGTTTCCCGTACATGCAACCAAACATAATTCGTAATTCATTCATCTTATTTCTGGCACTTCTGCTAATTATATAAATATTTTAAGATTATTTTCCATCTTTGTTGTTCTTCTTTTTATATTTTTCACGATTTGTGATGTAATTATTTTTATCTTCACCCAATGTTAAATGATAAAGGTTACCCCTAATATCCACATTATCACAATTTTGATAATTTAGACAATTCAAATCGCTGGTACAACAATACAATCTTCCCCCCAAAACCCTTACACATAACTATTTTTAGTTTGAAACCTAAACAGGTCCCACCACTGCACCGGCCAGTGCTCCCATACTTGCCTTAGATAAGTGGACCTCATCTTTAGTATACATGTCATTTCTGCCATAGAACAGGTCCCAGTTGTCTATAAATGGTAATGCAATGTCTTTATGGCGTTTGTTCAGCCAGAAATTAACACTAAATGCCCCAGACAACCATTCATTTCCAACTCTTCTTGGCAAAATGCCACATACTACAGGATGCTCTCCCTTATTTCTAATTATCTCTATTGCTTGTCTAAATCTGTTAATCAGGTCCTCACTCCTATGTCTGCCAACATTGTTGCCTCCAGCACTGAGACAGGTAATAGGATTGCTCCCATTACCTCTCATGATGTCGTCCAGACGGCTAACAGTATCCCCATCCCAGCCTCAGGAAAACACACCATCTACCTCCTCTTCCTCTTTCTAAGACAAAATGCTTTATCCATAAACTTAATATGACTGTCCCCAACTATAACAAAGATCATACCTTCACTGGTGATGTTTGTCATAACTTTCTCGATGATCTTTGTTAGGATGTCCTGGATCTCTGGAAAAGTAAGATACATGCAACATGTAGATATCTATACGTATTCCAAAATGTTTCGTCTATACAGTTGGCTTCTTTAGTAGAATACAGAGGAAGCAGGAGAAACAGTGAAGTAGAGATGATGTAATCAGTCCATCACTGTGGTTAAATTACATTTGTAGAACACCAACAATTTGTACAGGAACACAGGAAATACTGTACTCATCTTTGTTGCTAGGTCAGCTTTCTGCAGCTGCACCCAGAAAGCTCCTCCTACTTGACCCAGTGTGTTCTACTGCCACTTAGCTGTAGGGGACAAGTAAGTATGTGAATAATTGCCCCTGAGGAGCATATGGCAATATGCATTCAGTAACTGAATACTGAACAATACCAGGTACTCACTGGGCTGGGCTAAAAAGCCCACTCATTACGGTTTATTATGGTATCGTTAAATAAGACAAGAACTAGCTACCTGCTGTGCAGCCGACCTAACTAGTCTCATTTATTTAGACGTACCTGGGTATTTGTAGCTGACCCATGTTCCCTGGCTTATGTCAGGGAGGTAACCCGGTAATGTCTTGATTGAAGAATAAGTGTTTCACGGTGCACAATTAGTCTATGAAAATAGTTCTTGATACATACAGTACTCTTAATTGTCCTTCAATTGTTGTCTATTCACAGTAATGTCACTACAGGAAGCTGCACACACTTGTCTGTAATATACCGCTAATGTGGATTGTCTTTTATGCACATAAACGCGCGGAACAGTGTTCTTTATTCGTTATCCCGGCGTTAAATGTTTCCCCTGGCAGGTTTTAAAGCATTCTAATCTATGATGCCCCTCGCTGCCCTGGCGTGCCCTGGGCATCACCCGACACACAAAAGAAGTGTCAATCAAGCATGTTGCTTGCCAAACTTCTACAGGAAGCAATGCAGAATGCTTCATTTCTTGATGTCTGGGCTTAGACAACTGTGTATGCTATCTTTAACATGGTACTAAAGTGGGTGCAGGATTAATTTTCCTACTGCTGTAAGAGATCGATTGTCTCTCAATAACCCATCCTAATTGCAACAGTAGTCAATGTGGGAGCTTTCAAGCTAATTTCATTCTCATCCCTGTTTGGTGTGCTAGCCTATGAGCAGCATATATATATTATTGTAACCACAAACAAGTGGTATTGATCAATAACAACACTGCACTAGCCAGGGTTCGAACCCATTTAGTACTGGCCTGTCATTGTAAGCGAGAACCACATGATGCCTTAAACTACAGGACTACCCAATCCTACAAGAACCAAGCACCCAGCAATGCTAGGTGTGTTACTCTTGGTCCAAGGACATACGGTAGTGTGGGAGCTTTCAAGCTAATTTTATTCTCATCCCTGTTTGGTGTGCTTGGTTCTTGTAGGATTGGGTAGTCCTGTGGTTTAAGGCGTCACGTGGTTTTCGCTCACAATGACGGGTCAGTACAATATGGGTTCGAACCCTGGCTAATGCAGCATTGTTATTGATCAATACCACTTGTTCGTGTTTACAGATATATATATATATATATATATATATATATATATATATATATATATATATATATATATATATATATATATATATATATATATATATATATAGCTACTGCAGTGTTGTTATTAATTAAATACCACTTGTTCGTGGTTACATATATATATATATATATATATATATATATATATATATATATATATATATATATATATATATATATATATATATATATATATATATATATATATATATATATATATGTGCAAAAAGATCACAGTAAACAGGTGATATCAAAATATACAATACACACTATGAAAAATAGAAGAATTATTCTATTTTTTCATAGTGGTTATCTTACATATATATATATATATATATATATATATATATATATATATATATATATATATAGAATAATGTTGAAGGATCAGTTATGGAAGGAAAAGAGGGAATATAAATGTGTAAATTCAAGGATTATGTGGATTAAAATAAGGGTCGGATGCAAAAGTGGGTCATAATAAGCGTGTATGCACCTGGAGAAGAGAGGAGTGTAGAGGAGAGAGAGAGATTTTGGGAGATGTTAAGCGAATGTATAGGAACTTTTGAACCAAATGAGAGAGAATGTGGTAGGGGACCTAAATGCTAAAGTGGGAGAAACATGCAAGAGGGTGTAGTAGGTAAGTTTGGGGTGCCAGGTGTAAATGATAATGGGAGCCCTTTGATTGAACTTTGTATAGAAAGGGTTTAGTTATAGGTAATACATATTTTAAGAAAAAGAGGATAAATAAGTATACAAGATATGATGTAGGGCGTAATGACAGTAGTTTGTTGGACTATGTATTGGTAGATAAAAGACTGTTGAGTAGACTTCAGGATGTACATGTTTATAGAGGGGCTACAGATATATCAGATCACTTTTTAGTTATAGCTACAGTGGGAGTAAAAGGTAGATGGGATACAAGGAAAATAGAATCAGTAAGTAAGAGAGGTGAAGGTTTATAAACTAAAAGAGGAGGCAGTTAGGGTAAGATATAAACAACTATTGGAGGATAGATGGGCTAGTGAGAGGTAGGCAATGGGGTCGAAAATGTATGGGGTAGATTTAAAAATGTAGTGTTAGAGTGTTCAGAGAAGTTTGTGGTTACAGGCGAGTGGGTGCGGGAGGAAGAGGAGCGATTGGTGGAATGATGATGTAAAGAGAGTAGTAAGGGAGAAAAAGTTAGCATATGAGAGGTTTTACAAAGTAGAAGTGATGCAAGGAGGGAAGAGTATATGGAGAGAAAAAGAGAGGTTAAAAGAGTGGTGAAGCAATGTAAAAGAGCAGATGAGAGAGTGGGTGAGATGTTATCAGCAAATTTTGTTGAAAATAAGAAAAAGTTTTGGAATGAGATTAATAAGTTGAGGAAGCCTAGAGAACAAATGGATTTGACAGTTAAAAATAGGAGAGGAGAGTTATTAAATGGAGAGTTAGAGGTATCGGGAAGATGGAGAGAATATTTTGAGGATTTGTTAAATGTTGATGAAGACAGGGAAGCTGTGATTTCGTGTGTAGGGCAAGGAGGAATAACATCTTGTAGGAGGTGGAAGAGCCAGTTGTGGGTGTAGGGAAGTTCGTGAGGCAGTGGGTAGAATGAAAGGGGGTAAGGCAGCTGGGATTGATGGGATAAAGATAGAAATGTTAAAAGCAGGTGGGGATATAATTTTGGAGTGGTTGGTGCTATTATTTAATAAATGTATGGAAGAGGGTAAGGTACCTAGGGATTGGCAGAGAGCGTGTATTGTTCCTTGTATAAAGGCAAAGGGACAAAAGAGAGTGCAAAAATTATAGGGGAATAAGTCTGTTGAGTGTACCTGGTAAAGTGTATGGTAGAGTTATTATTGAAAGAATTAAGAGTAAAACAGAAAGCAGGATAGCAGATGAACAAGGGGTTTTTAGGAAAGGTAGGGGGTGTGTAGACCAAGTGTTTACAGTGAAACATATAGGTGAACAGTATTTGGATAAGGGTAAAGATGTTTTTGTGGCATTTATGGATTTGGAAAAGGCGTATGATAGGGTAGATAGGGGGGCAATGTGGCAGATGTTGCAGGTGTATGGAATAGGAGGAAGGTTACTGAAAGCAGTGAAGAGTTTTTATGAGGATAGTGAGGCTCAGGTTAGAGTGTGTAGGAGGGAAGGGACTATTTCCCAGTAAAAGTGGGCCTTAGACAAGGATGTGTATGTCACCGTGGTTGTTCAATATATTTATAGATGGGGTTGTAAGAGAAGTGAATGCGAGGGTCTTGGCAAGAGGTGTTGGGCTAAAAGATAAAGAAGCAAATACAAAGTGGGAGTTGTCACAGTTGCTTTTTGCTGATGACACTGTGCTTTTGGGAGATTCTGAAGAGAAGCTGCAGAGGTTGGTGGATGAATTTGGTAGGGTGTGTAAAAGAAGAAAATTGAAAGTGAATATAAGAAAGAGTAAGGTGATGAGGATAACAAAAGAATAGGTGACGAAAGATTGATATCAGATTGGAGGGAGAGAGTATGGAGGAGGTGAATGTATTCAGATATTTGGGAGTGGACATGTCGGCGGATGGGTCTATGAAGGATGAGGTGAATCATAGAATTGATGAGGGAAAGGGTGAGTGGAGCACTTCGGAGTCTGTGGGACAAAGAACCTTGTCCATGGAAGTAAAGAGGGAATGTATGAGAGTATAGTTATACCAACGCTCTTATATGGGTGTGAAGCATGGGTGATGAATGTTGCAAGAGGAGAAGGCTGGAGGCAGTGGAGATGTCATGTCTGAGGTCAATGTGTGGTGGAATATAATGCAGAGAATTCGGAGTTTGGAAATTAGGAGGAGTGGGATCACCAAAACGATTGTCCAGAGCTGAGGAGGGGTTGTTGAGGTGGTTTGGACATGTAGAGAGAATGGAACGAGACAGAGTGACTTCGAGAGTGTATAAATCTGTAGTGGAGGGAAGGCGGGTAGGGGTCGGCCTAGGAAAGGTTGGAGGGAGGGGGTAAAGGAAGTTTTGTGTGCGAGGGCTTGGACTTCCAGCAAGCATGTGTGAGCGTATTTGATAGGAGTGAATGGAGGCATATGGTTTTAATACTTGACGTGCTGTTGGAGTGTGAGCAAAGTAACATTTATGAAGGGATTCAGGGAAACCGGCAGGCCAGACTTGAGTTCTGGAGATGGGAAGTACAGTGCCGGCACCTGAAGGAGGGGTGTTAATGTTGCAGTTTATAACTGTAGTGTAAAACACCCTTCTGGCAAGACAGTGATGGAGTGAATGATGATGAAAGTTTTTCTTTTCGGGCCACCCTGCCTTGGTGGGAATCGGCCAATGTGTTAAAAAAAAAAAAAAAATATATATATATATATATATATATATATATATATATATATGTCGTGCCGATTAGGTAAAACTTGCGATTTTGGCTTAAATAGCAACGCTCACCTTGCCATATAAGACAAGTGAAAATTTGTATATGCAATAATTTCGCCAAAATCATTCTGAACATAACGAAAAAAATATATTTCATTGTGTTTGTTTATTATTAAATTAATGTTAACGTATCTAAAATATATTTAGTTGGGTTAGGCTAAATTAAATTGCGCTTGTTGTAATAAGGTTAGGTAGGTTTTAAAAGTTTCTCTTGGTACAAAATTTAAAATTCTTACATTAACATAAATGAAAAAAATATATCTTTAAACGTATAAGAGAAAATTTTAGAAAGGACTTAATTTTAGATGAGTTCTTGCTAATTGACCAGTTTTACCTAATCGGCACGACATATATATATATATATATATATATATATATATTATATAATATATATATATATATATAATATATATATATATATATATAATATATATATATATATAATATAATATATATATATATATATATATATATATATATATATATATATATATATATATATAATATAATATATATATATATATATATATATATAATATAATATATATATATATATATATATATATATATATATATATATATATATATATATATATATATATATATATATATATATATATATATATATTATATGCAAAAATATCGTTTACAAAATGAAAAAAAGTATTACTTGTTGAAATTCCATAGTGGTCCTGGAAGGTAAGTATGAGACTCAGTGTTTTTAATAATGCTGCGAAATTGGCAACCACAGAATCTTAAAGCAATCCGAGTTATTCTGAAGTAAGACATTCCTGTGTTTCAGAATTATTCTGAAGTAAGACACTCCTGTGTTTCAGAATTATTCTGAAGTAAGACACTCCTGTGTTTCAGAATTATTCTGAAGTAAGACACTCCTGTGTTTCAGAATTATTCTGAAGTAAGACACTCCTGTGTTTCAGAATTATTCTGAAGTAGAACACTCCTGTGTTTCAGAATTATTCTGAAGTAAGACACTCCTGTGTTTCAGAATTATTCTGAAGTAAGACACTCCTGTGTTTCAGAATTATTCTGAAGTAGAACACTCCTGTGTTTCAGAATTATTCTGAAGTAAGACACTCCTGTGTTTCAGTATTAAAGTCAATGAAGTGAGACATTTTCATGATATGGTCGTGAAAAAATATCTGAGTTTTACAAATTTACACCTTGGGAACCGAAACTAATCTGATTTTCCCCGTGTGAGACAAGCGAGCATTGAACGAAACGTTCTTATGGTATTTTGTGGTTTCCAGTATCCTCTGTTAAGAAAAATATATTTAAATGTTATATAGTCCTCATGCACCGGGGAGCGCTGACCCCCGGAACACCCGCCAGGTAGACTCCAGGTAACATTTTCTTTGTTATACCACTGACCAGTATTGTATCTCTGAAATATTCACAATAGTCACAAGATATAACACAGAAAGTAGTAATGGATGATTTTCAATATTCTTGCACAAATTAATAAACTTGACTCATGAAATTGTAAAACTACGGTTGGGGTTAGCACCCATGGTGTATAACTATACCTAGCTGGATGAATCTTATTGTCACCACCTGGCCCAGTGGCTAACGCACTGGCCTGGAGTTTTACTTGCAATGGCTTCTAACCCTACTCAGATACAAGCTAAATCTAAACCTGTTATTAAATTAGATGAACCAGTATTAAGTTTTTTGAAGTCATTTAAGAGAGTCATTCTAAAATTATCGCTCGGAAAAAATATCAAATATTATATATTAATGACTTAACAACTACGAAGCCTAAGTAGAATTCGTTTCTGTTCTGCAAGATTCACCAGATTTTAAAGTTTAAAACCGATCAGAAGAAACATTCTCAAGATATCGCAAGGAACGTGTAGGGGAAAAACTGATTAACACCTCATCTACTGGGAACGCTTGAAGTTCCTAAACCTGTACTCCCTAGAACGCAGGCGGGAGAGATACATTATTATATACACTTGGAAAATTCTCGAGGGATTAGTACCAAACTTGCACACGAAAATCACTCCCTACGAAAGCAAAAGACTCGGCAGGCGATGTAACATCCCCCCAATGAAGAGCAGGGGTGCCACTAGCACGTTGAGGGACAACACAATAAGTGTCAGGGGCCCAAGATTGTTCAACTGCCTCCCAGCATACATCAGGGGGATTACCAACAAACCCCTGGCTGTCTTCAGGCACCTCAAGTCGGTACCTGACCAGCCAGGCTGTGGTTCGTACGTTGGACTGCGTGCGGCCAGCAGTAACAGCCTGGTTGATCAGGCTCTGATCCAACATGAGGCCTGGTCACAGACCGGGCCGCAGGGGCGTTGACCCCTGGAACTCTCTCCAGGTATATACTATAATGAAAGCAAAAAAAAGATAATTATGATAACACAGAAAGGTTTAGTTTCAGTGATGGCCATATAATCTTGTCTCACTTCCCTAAACAACAAAACTTGGTCACACTCTTACTTATCTCAGGACTTCAGAAATTTTGCACCAATTACCCGCTACGTAGTGAGCAAAGTTAGTGCAAATCTTTGTCTATTAAAAACTTTCATGTGTAGGAACTTTGATACTGCTGCTGTTACTGCTTCTACTGCTGGTACTACTGCTGTTACTCCTACTGCTGTTACTACTGCTGTTACTGCTTCTACTGCTGGTACTACTGCTGTTACTCCTACTGCTGTTACTACTGCTGCTACTTATGCTGTTACTGCTTCTACTGCTGGTACTACTGCTGTTACTGCTTCTACTTCTGTTACTACTGCTGCTGCTACTACTGCTGTTACTACTGCTGCTGCTGGGGGGATGTTACATCGCCTGCCGAGTCTTTTGCTTTCGTAGGGAGTGACTCTCGTGTGCAAGTTTGGTACTAATCCCTCGAGAATTTTCCATGTGTATATAATAATGTATCTCTCCCGCCTGCGTTCTAGGGAGTACAGGTTTAGGTACTTCAAGCGTTCCCAGTAAATGAGGTGGTTTATCGCAGTTATGCGATAAACCACCTCATGCGTGCTGTGAAGGTTCTCTGCACATTTTCTAGGTCAGCAATTTCACCTGCCTTGAAAGGTGCAGTTAGTGTGCAGCAATATTCCAGCCTAGATAGAACAAGCGACCTGAAAAGTGTCATCATGGGCTTGGCATCCCTGGTTTTGAAGGTTCTTATTACCCATCCTGTCATTTTTCTATCAGATGCGATTGCTACGGTGTTATGGTCCTTGAAGGTGAGATCCTCTTACATGATCACTCCCAGGTCTTTGACATTAGTTTTTCGCTCTATTGTGTGGTCGGAATTTGTTTTGTACTCCGACGAGATTTTAATTTCCTCACGTTTTTCATATCTGTGTAATTGAAATTTTTCATCATTGAACTTCATATTATTTTCTGCAGCCCATTTAAAGATTTGGTTGATGTCTGCTTGGAGTCTTGCGGTGTCTTCAACGGTGGACACTGTCATGCAGATTCGGGTGTCATCTGCAAAGGAAGACACGGCACTGTGGCTTATATCCCTGTCTATGTACGATATGAGGATGAGGAACAGGATTTGAGCGAGTACTGTGCCTTGTGGAACAGAGCTTTTCACTGTAGCCGCCTCAAACTTTACTCTGTTCACTACTACTCTTTGTGCTCTTCTTATTAGGAAATTATAAATCCATCTTCCAACTTTTCCTGTTATTCCTTTATCACGCATTTTGTGTGCTATTACACCATGGTCACACTTGTCAAAGGCTTTTGCAAAGTCTGTGTATATAACATCTGCATTCTGTTTGTCTTCTAGAGTATCCAGGACCTTGTCGTAGTGGTCCAGTAGTTGGGACAGACAGGAGCAACCTGCTCTAAACCCATGCTGCCCTGGGTTGTGTAATAATGGGTATCTAGATGAGTGGCGATCTTGCTTCTTAGAACCCTTTCAAAGATTTTTATGATATGGGATGTTAGCGCTATTGGTCTGTAGGTCTTTGCTATTGCTTTACTGCCCCCTTTGGGGAGTGGGGCTATGTCTGTTGTTTTTAGGAACTGCGGGACAACCCCAGTGTCCATGCTCATTCTCCATAAGATGTTAAAATTGCAGTTCTTGATTGTTGCATGCAAAGAGTACATCACCCTTATTCGGAGCATGTTAACACACCCACATAGGCTCCCTCACCAACCAGCGAACCATCATGTTAAGGGTTTGATGATCGAGGCCCCATCACCAAATCAACAACTTGGTTCAGCCAATCATAGTGCGGGTCTGGCAATGGGAAAGGTGACGTGAATTCGACTCACATGTTTGCCATTGTCATTCCCTCCCTGAGCTGGTTGTTGTACGGTTGTCTCTGTCTATTGGCTGTTGTTCTGCCTTGACTACCGTGGCGTGCACTAATACTACTATCTCTGTATATAGTGTACATATTTGTATAAAGCCTTATAAATATACTTGGTGAAGGAAAATACAAAAATTCATAATTGCTTGGTGAAGGAAATACAATTCAAAGCATTTTCTACTGTGTTTCTTTGCTCCAAGCTCTTTTTTACACTCAGGATAACAGGCCTTAGAAACTGAGGTTGTAATATTGATGAACACGGAGTTCCATGAATCTGGGCCTGGAGTAGAGTGCATCGGCATGTCATTTATTGCCTTTTCGAAGTCATTTGGCGTCAGGGTAATGTCAGATAGGCTTGCGTCTGCCAAGTTCTGTGGCACTCTCATAAAAAAATTCATTTAGGTCTTCGACTTTCAGTTTGGGACTTTAGTAACTCACTCATTTCCTTGCTGTCATCTGTATAGGACCCATCCCGTTTAAGTAGGGGCCCAATACTGGATGTTGTTCTCGACTTTGTTTTGGCATAATAAAAGAAATACTTTGGGTTTCTTTCAATTTCATTTATGGCTTTTAGTTCTTCCCGCGTTTCTTGATTCCTGAGAGTCAGGATTAAAGGAGGGCCCATCGGCAAGAAGGGAAGGTAAAGAAAGGGCCACAGAGCGAAGACGCCGTTGGAGGTAAATTTTGCGGGCTCGTTGATAGAGTGGGCAGTCCAACAGAATATGGCGGACAGACACTGGAACCTGACAATGCTCACAGAGAGGGGCAGGGAGCCTCTCCATGAGATACCCGTGAGTAAGACGAGTGTGGCCGATGCGAAGACGGGAGAGAGTAGTCTCCCAACCTCGACATTGGTGACAAGAAGAAGGCCAGAAACCTATACTCGGTTTAATAGAATGAAGTTTGTTATGTAGCAGGTCAGACCAGCGTTGTTGCCAATGGGTGCAAAGGTGGGTAGCAATGACCGCAAAATAGTCCGTGAATGGAACACCTCTATATGAAACTGGAAGGTCATGTACTGCTGACCTCGCAGCAGTGTCTGCCTGTTCATTGCCCTGTACGTCAACATGACCAGGGACCCAACAAAGAACAATATATTTTTGTTTGCTAGAGATACGGCACAACCAAAGGTGGATACGAAGAACTAGGGGATGAGGTGTATCAAATTTTCGGATAATCTGTAAAGCACTAAGGGAGTCTGAAACGACCACAAATGGTGACACAGGTATAGATGCAATACGGATAAGTGCCACAAGAATGGCATACAATTCAGCCGTAAATATGCTAGCCGAGGGTAATAGATGCCCTCGCACGATGCTGTCCGGAAACACTGCTGCAAATCCGACGCCGTCAGATGACTTTGAACCATCGGTATACACTGCGATGGCATGGGAATGAGAACGGAAGTGGTCTAGAAAAAAAGAGCGAGAAGCCGCCGTAGGTAGTTGGAAATTCGCGCAAGGTAGAGGAAAAGAACAGACACGGACAGCAGGAACTTCCCAAGAGGGTAGGGTAGGTAGACGGTAGCTGAAGGGAAGACAAAAGCGAATGTAGACGAAGAGAAAAGGGACTTAGTAAACAGGGTCGACGAACAAATAAAGAGCATCTAATAACATCTGTGACAACCCTATACATGGAAGGATTGCGGAGGTCATAAGAGCGAACATAATAGCGAAGGCAATGTACATCACGACGATTGGACAAGGAAGGAATGTTCGCTTCTACATAGAGGCTCTCAACCGAGGAAGAACGAAATGCACCAAGGCATAAACGCAATCCCTGGTGATGTATGGGATTAAGGCTAGAAAAAGTAGCAGGGAAGGCCGCCGAATATATCTGGTCACCATAATCGAGTTTCGATAAAATTAGCGCTGAGTGCAGGCGAAGGAGAGTTCTACGATCAGCCCCCCATGAAAGATGTGCTAGGGTTTTAAGGAGGTTCAGCTGGATATGACAAGTCGCCTTCAGAGAGGTTATGTGAGGTTTCCAGGACAATCGACGGTCAAACAGGAGGCAGAGAACCCTGACCGTATCGCGTTCTGGGATACGTGAGCCGTATAGGTACAATGGATGATCAGAGACCACTGAACGTCTAGTAAACGTAATTTGATGAGTTTTGCCACTAGAAAATTAAACCCGTGAGTGGTGGCCTAATCGGAAACCCCGTTGATGGCATGCTGGATGGAAACTGCAATGAGGTGACAGTCAGCACCTGCACAAACTATAGCAAAGTCATCAACATAAAGCGATGACCAAATATTGGAATGGGAGAACAGATGTCAGATTATTTATAGCAAGGACAAAGAGTGTTGTGTTCAGAACACAACCCTGGGGGACACCTTCAGCTTGGATAAACTCCGGGGAAAGCTCATTACTAACCCGGACACGGAAATGTCTTTCAGTTAAGAAGGCCTTAAGAAAAAAATTGTAGATTGCCACGGAGGAACTAAGGAGTGGGCCTGTGCCAAGATATTATACCTCCATGTTGTGTCATAAGCCTTCTCAAGGTCAAAAAAGATGGCAATAACTGAGTGGTTATTAGCAAAGGCATTACGAATATACGTATCCAAGCGCAGTAAGGGGTCAATGGCAGAACGGCCCTTACTTAAGTCATATTGACTAGTGGAGAGACTACTGTGCGTCTCTAAATACCACATCAAACGTCTAATAACTAGACGTTCCATCACCTTGCAAACTGCACTGGTAAGAGCGATGGGACGGTAGTGGGAGGTATCATGTCCCATAGTACCTGGTTTGCGAAAAGGGAGAACAATAGCAGACTTCCACAGTTGGGGAATAACTCCTTGTGACCAAAAGCCTAGGCATACCTAGGCATATTATTGGCCATCTTGTAATATCAACTTTAATGTAAAACTATAAGTACCCCCACCTTGTATTACACGAAATAAAGAATTTGAATATAAGATTAAAGAGTCGTAAGAGGACAGTAAGAGCAGACTGATGTAAATGCTGTAGCATACGAATATGTATGCCGTCTGGCCCAGCTGCCGATGATCGGCAAGCAGAGAGTGTTGCCTCCAGTTCTTGAAGGGTAAAAGGCACATTATAAGATTCTTCTCTGAAATAAGAAAATTCTAGGGGCTTTAACTCGCTGGCAGACTTAGAAGAAAGGATCGAGGGACATAGTTGGAGCCTCTGAGATATGCAGACCAGATGATTACCAATTTCAGTGGCAATGGTAAGAGGGTGTGCTATGTCGACACGGGCAACCCGAAGAACAGGAGCCGGGTCGGGGGAGAATTTACAATTCAATTTCCGCACTTTCTTCCAGACTGCACTCATCGATGGAAACGTAATCCCGCCAGCAAGTGCGTTTAGCATCGCGGATGACACGTCGAGTCATTGCTCTCTTCTGCTTAAAATCAAGGAGTCTCTCTGTGGTTCTGTTATACTGGTACCTACCCCATGCAGCACGTTTCAAACGTACTGCCTGAGCACAAGCAGGAGACCACCAAGGCACGCACTTCTGAGGATGCTTGCCCGAGGTTTGGGGGATAGAATGTGAAGCTGCAAGTAAGACATAGGACGAGAAGAGATGTAAAACCTCATCAATGGAGGACGAGGAAGAAGCCTCATGATAGGCAGTAAGATGTGTGTAAAGGTCCTATTTCGCCCGGTCAAATTGCCAGCGTGGGCTACGAGGAGGTGGAGAATACAAAGGAGATATGAGGACAATTAGAAAATGATTGCTGTCATGTAAGTCCGGGAGGACAGACCAGGTGATGTCAAGGACAGTTGAGGAAGAGTAGATGGAGAGATCGATGCAAGAGAAAAAATGAGTTTGAGGATCAAAATGGGTGGGAGTACCCGTATTTAAAACATGGAGGGGAGAGAAGAAGAAATGCCTCCAACTGAACGCCACAGGAGTCACAGTGCGACCCTCCCAAAGAAAATGGTGTGCGTTAAAATCGCCAAGTAACAGAAGGGGTGAGGGCAAGGAAGAAACCAGAAAATCAACATCTAGGATAGACAATGCCCGAGAGGGGGAGAGATATAAAGAACAGAGTGTATACCACTTATTCAAGTGGATACAGGCTGCGGTGTAATGTAGAGAAGAATGAACATAGAGCTGACGGTATGGAATACCTGTGCATATAAGAAGAGCACTTTCGTTAAAGGTTCCATCGGGAAAAAGGATCTGATGAATATAACAAATCATAGCCCGATATGGGGCGGATAACAGTGGATTGTAATTTGGGTTTTTGCAAACAGACCCCAACAGGGAGAAACTGGGAGAGCAACACCTGAAGTTCACTCCAGTTACCCCTGAGGCCTCGGAAGTTAGAGGTATCTATGGACTAGGGTTAGAAAAGTCCACATGTGGAGGCAGTGCAAGACCTGTAATCAAAGAAGGAGTGGGACGCTGTGAAGGAAGGCGGGGTGTAGACGGAGAAGAGAGAGGAGGAGGAACCAAAGGTGGAGCGGTGTCCATCAACGGTTCAGTCTCTACAATAAATCTTGCGATAGCTTCCAGCGTTTCGGAAGACAAAGATGCAGGATGTGGGACCACATTTAAGATGAAAGGAGAAGGAGGGTGAGCAACAATCTGGGAGACTATAGACGGTACTAAAGTAGAGGGCGAGGAGATGGAAGAGAAGACTGTCAAAGGGGCTTGGGAGAGGACAGAAGTGGAAGTGACCTGGGGGGAGGGCAGTCAAGGAAGAAATTTTGGAGGGGACAGGGGATGAAGATGTTGAACGAGGAGGAGAATGAACCTCCACACACGTTACAGAACTAGTCGGAGGTGAAGAACCCGGCAATGGGGATTTTTTTGCTGGACTTATGAGAAGGGGGGCGATGAGGATTAGGTGGTGGACAAGGGCGTGTAGACACAGAACTGTGCGAGTGAGTAGAGGAAGGAGTGTGCACAGTATGTGATGCCGAGGTATGGACCTCGGAGCCAAGAACAGCAAAAGGATTCGAGACAGGGGTGACTGAGGATGGGGCGACCACAGAGGAAGCCACGGAAGTTGGGACCCCAGAAGTGGGGGGAAGTTTAGCAATGCGAGAATAGGAAATACAGGGAAGTCTCCCTTGAAGGCATAGATAAGAGATGGCCATAGCATATGAGAAGCCTTCCGCCATTGTTAGGTAAACCTGACAACGGCGAGAGTACGATGGATGCGCCTCATGACAGTTAAGGCAAGAGGGAGGTAGATTACAAGAAGGACTGGCATTCGGCCATGGACCTGCAATATTTTGCTGGATGACGAAAACACCAGCAGTTTCTACACTGTTGGGGTGTAGGGGTCACCTTTCGAACTTGTAAACGGTGACCTGCAATGTAGATCGAGGGTGGAAGTCACGGCAGTCAAATGTTAAACGAGCTATATTGCAAGGATAACGTCTTCGCTTACGGGCAGGGAGGACAAAAGTGTCAACTTTAAGGATAGGGAGGTCTTGGAGCTCAAGCTGCTCCAGAATGTCATCACCACATGTCTGGAAATTCCGTTGGACAATGGTGTGGGGTAAAATGACAGTACCACTACAAGAATTGAGAGAATGATGTTTGTCAATAGTGATAGGAATAGTATCTATGGTCATAAGGAGAGAAAGATTACAAGCTTGGCCAGCATTCTGGACCGTGATGATGCGAGTACCGCTCTTAAGAGCGTGAAATGAGATATCTTTACCTACATGGCATAGGAGAGCTTTACCAATACTATGATCAGAAAGATAGGTAGTTGCAGTAGTCGGTCTTAGAGTAAAAAACTTTGTCCATTGAGTAGTGTGAAACAAAGTGTTTAAGGGGAGTGCGTGACGAGCTGGTCGTTTCTGAGATGAATGAGAAGGAAGTGTTGAATCGTCATGTAAGGGTCTTGGTCGTTTGGATGTGGGACCGGAGGTGGTCTGATGTGTGACGGGCGATTAATCCGAAAATTTGCCGCTCTGTAGAGGGAGAAGCCGGAATCAAGGCCAGAGAAGAGCGAAGGTCAGACGTGTCAAAAGGGCCGGTCGGAACCCCGGTACCTGAAGCAGGTGATGAACTGGCACCAGTAAGAGGTACAGGGGTATTGGAGGTGTCCGAAGAGTTGTCCATTAACGAAGTAGGGTCAGATCTGAGTGCAGTATCAGGAAGGTGCCCGGGGGTAGTAGGTTCATGGATTGGGTCGTCCATTGTTAGGTTACTGCTTTCTTTTTGTTTTTAATGAAAAAAAATAAAGAAGAAAAGAAAATAAAAATAAAAAAAAATAAAAAAAAAAGGTTGGAACATGGAGGAATAGCTCCTAGGAGGAATGAAAGGGGTGTAAATCCCCCTCCGCACCCAAGAGAACCTCAACACTGTAAGAAGTGCAGATGCTGCATGGAACCCGTGCCATACCCTACCCTTCATGCCAGTAAACCAGTAATCTGGGATAGCAACCTCACATCCACCGAGCCACCTCGGCAGACAAAAGAGAGGGCAGCCGGATACCCGCCACAAAGCATACCTCCTTTGGCCACCACCCTCGGAATCCAAAAGGTGGCCTCCAGAGAAACACCCGTCGCCCGAAAGATACCCAAAGCACCCCCCAGGAGACCGGAAAGGGATCAGGACATCCCCAGGCGATCCAGATTTCACGGCAAACTACACCACCACCAAGAACCTCAATGGAATGGGATGGACTATGGTACTCTTCCCCCTACCTAGGAACTAGAATGCCTGTAGAGAGAAGCTCACAGAGTAAAAATGGGGAGGGTTGAGGAGGAGGAGGAGGAATGGAAAAATGGAGGATGGGGAAGATGGGATGGGGAGGGGGTTTGGGGGGTAATTAGGTTCGGTCCGAGGAAGAAGAAAAAGAGGTCCAATTCCTCAGACCAAGAGCCTCTTCACCACAGCAAGGAACCCTCCTTGAAGAGGATTGGCCTCTTGTAGCTGCTCCGTTATTCTTTGCCTTCGCCTGTATAGGGAGTGCCTCTCTCTTTCTAGTTTACATCTTCTCTTTTTCCTTAAGGGAATTTGCCTTGAGCAAACCTCAAGTGCCACAGAGTTAATTTGTTCTAGACATAGGTTAGGATCCGTGATGCTTAGGCTATCTTCCCAGTTTATATCATTTAGGACTTGGTTTACTTGGTCCCACCTTATGTTTTTGTTATTGAAGTTGAATTTGGAGAAGGCTCCCTCGCGACTGATCACATTTTGTCGATCTGGGGCTCCCAGCATACATGTCTGGACATCTATTATGTTGTGATCTCATTATATTGTTTTTGATATGATGACATTTCGTATCAGATCATTGTTGGTGAAGATGAGGTCCAGCGTATTCTCTAATCTTGTGGGCTCTACTATTTTCTGGTTTAAGGTGAATTTGGTGCAGAGATTTAAAAGTTCATGTGTGTGCGAGTTTTCATCTGAGCTGCCTCCTGGTGTTATCTCTGCTACCACATTGTTTGCAATATTCCTCCATTTTAGGTGCCTTAGGTTGAAATCCCCCAGGAGCAAGATGTTGGGGGCAGAAGCTGGAAGATTTTCCAGACAGTGGTCAATTTTCAGAAGCTGTTCCTAGAATTGTTGGGACGTTGCATCTGGAGGCTTGTATACAACCACGATGACCATGTTTTGATTCTCGATCTTTACTGCTAATACTTCAACTACATCATTTGAAGCATTTAGTAGTTCTGAACATATAAGTGACTCTGTGATATACAGGCCAACCCCCCTCCCCCTCCTTTTGCCTGTTCACTCTGTCACATATGTATAGGTTGTAGCCCGGGATCCATATTTCATTGTCCAAGTGATCTCTTATGTGGGTCTCTGTGAAAGCCACAAACATAGCATTTGACTCTGTAAGAAGTCCACGGATGTAAGGTATCTTGTTGTTCGTTGCTGGCTTTAGACCCTGTATATTTGCAAAGATGAATGTCGTTGGATTGGTGGTATTGGTGGTATGGGGGGTGTCCATTGACTGTGATTCCCTTCCAGAAATGATTGCAGTTGGTGTACGATTTTTGTAATTTCCTTCCAGCTTTTTTTCCTTCCAAGCGCTAAAAAACCTCTCTCTCCGGAGTGGCTGTGGCTACCCAGGTTTTGCCATGGTTTGGATGTTCTGTGTCGTCTTGTACCCTTTAGGTGGTATGCCTGGAAATATAAGTTATAGCACTGTCTTTCCTGAACTGATGGTTGGCACATTTCAGGGTGGAAAAGCTTACAGGAAGGGAGGTTGCATTTTCCTGTTGTCATATGGGAACGGCATTTTCTGGGGTGGTCATAATTGCATGTCCCATCTGATTTCCCAGATATTCCATGCCTGCAGATACCAAGTGCATAATATTCACATAGGCCTGGTTTCCATTTGACCTGGTTTTTGTGACTGTGTTCCCCATTGTATTCCCTATTTGTGCGTGTATTCCTGTCTCGTTTCTATCTTCCGCACTAGTGCTAACAATGGAGCCTTCATCAGTTTCTGGTAATTTATCTTCAGTATTTCCCGGGGCATCCCCCTGTTTACAATCTACCGTGGTATTGCTAGTTTATAACATTGGTTTTTGTGTGTCCTTGTCTACACATGTTTCCCCACTAGAGCTCCTGTCCCCCTTCAGGTCACCATCATTTATTTTTCCGTTCTTATGGTTATTGTCTACCAGGGCAACATCTGTACTGGGGGCGATGGTACCATCTGGCCCAGGTTTGTTACTTTCCCAACTGTTATAGAATGCTGTCATTTTTTTTTATCAAGGCCGATTTGATGTTGTCATCTTTTAATATCAATGTGATTTTATTCCACAGTTCGGTCTCATTTGGGCATACCCAAAAACACTTCTCTGTTTTAAAATCTCGTGTAGTTGATTCCTGAATGCTAGCACAATTTGGATTCAAATTGAATAAGTTTAGATTTAGAAAGGATATAGGAAAATATTGGTTTGGAAATAGGGTAGTTGATGAGTGGAACAGTCTGCCTAGTAGGGTAGTTTCAAATTTAGGTTGGATAAATACATGAGTGAGAGGGGTTGGATTTGAGTGGGACTCGCACTTGAGTTAATAGAATCATCAAAGCTTATTTCTTGGGTAGAATTGAAAATTAGGTTGGGCATTTATTCTGTTAAGTGGGATGGATTGTGAAGGACCTGCCTAGTATGGGCCAACAGGCCTGCTGCAGTGGTCCTCCTTTCTTATGTTCTTATGTTATCTGTCTGTGACTCGATAAAGCTCACTGCGTGGGCGAAACGTTGTCAATAAAGGTTCACATTATACTGCTTATGTGTTTATTTTTCCATTGTGTCGGTATTTTATACCATTTATTTCCAGGGTGTCTTTACAAAATTCAATTTTAATAACAAAAATATACAATGGGATCAAGTCAACCATATCCTAAATGAAACAAGCTGGGAAGATATCCTAAACAACACGGATCCGAACATTTGCCTAGAAAAAATGAACTCTGTGGTTCTTGAGATCTGCTCAAGACACATTCCATTAAGAAAAAGAAAGAGAAGATGTAAACTAGAGAAAGACGCTCCCTATACAGACGAAGGCGAAGAGTCACAGAGCTGCTGAGAGGGGCCAATATATCTGAAATACGAAGGGAGGCACTGGTCAGTGAAATAGCAAATGTCGAACTTAAACTGAAGGAATCTTTCAGGAGACAAGAATATCAGGAAGAACTAAAAGCCATAAAGGGAATTGAAAAAAAAATTAATACTTCTTCTCTTATGCCAAATGTAAGGAAAAAACAACATCCAGTATTGGGCCCCTGCTTAGGTGAGATGAGACCTACACAGATGATAGCCAAGAAATGAGTGAGATATTAAGTCCCAATACGACTCAGTGTTCAGCAGCCGCTACCCAGACTAAAGGTCGACAATCCAAATGAATTCTTTATGATCGAGACCCAAAATTTGGTCATCTCAAAAATCTCTGATATTATCTTAACACCACAAGACTTTGAAAAGGCAATAAATGACATGCCCATGTACTCTGACAAAGGGTGCAAGAAGCCCCTTTCACGTGCCTTCAGCATTCAATGGAGAGGGAGCATGGACACAGGGGTCATCCCACACACACTAAAAACAACAGACATAGTCCCACTCCACAAGGGTGGCAGTAAAGCAATTGCAAAAACTACATCCATATCATAAAAAACTGAGAGGGTTCTAAGAAGCAAGATTGCCATCCACCCAGGGCAACACGGGTTTAGAGCAGGTCGCTCCTGCCTGTCCCAGCTACTAGACCACTATGACAAGGTCCTGGATGCTGTAGATGGATCTATAACTTCTTGACTAACATAACACAAAGAGTAATAGTAAACAGAGTAAAATCCCAGGCAGCTAAAGTGAAAAGCTCTGTTCCACAAGGCACAGTACTCGCTCCCATCCTTTTCCTCATATCTGACATAGACAGATGACACCCGGATTGCCATGGCAGTGACCTCCATGGAAGACACCACAAGACTCCAAGCGGACATCAACCAAATCTTCAAATGGGTCACTCAAAACAATATGAAGTTGAATGACGAGAAATTTCAACTACTCAGATATGGAAGAAGAAAAGTAGTGGTAATTGTAATGGTGGTAGTGGAAGTAGTGGTAGAAGTAATATGGCAGTAAAAGTAGGGGAGCAATTTTAATGCCACTAAGACTACTCCCTACTTTCGACATTACTGCTACCATTACATATTTTTTTTTCCTGTCTTTGCCCGTCTCTGTCCTCCTCCCAATATACTATACACTGTCAACCTCACTCCCTTGTGTTAGTGTAAATGGTCCTGGGTAACCTGGCGAGGTTCCTTTGGTCAACTCCCCGCGGCCCCGTCTGTGACCAGGCCTCATGGTGGATCAGGGCCTGATCAACCAGGTTGTTACTGTTTGCTGCACGCAACCCGACGTACGAACCACTGCCCGGCTGGTCAGGTACTGCCTTTAGGCGCCTGTCCAATGCCTTCTTGGAAACAGCCAGGGGAGACAGTTGAACAGTCTTGGGTCCCTGACACTTATTGTCAAGTCGGACCGAAATGTCGTCTTGTTATTTGTGTGTATTGATGATCTGTATGCTGTCTATCGCTATATCAGCTAAGAGGTAGACACTCAAACATATATTTAATGGACTATAAGTCTCACTGCCCAATATGTATCTAGTTTGATCATCATCTTAGACACAGATCAAAGTTATTCTCGTGTAGGAGTTATGGTTTAAAAGTTAATTCTTTGGCTAATTGTTGAGTACATCATGTAGGAAACAATCAAGGTATAAATGTTGGTTAATACCATGCTCAGGTATCTTCTTAAACCAGACAAAAAGTCAATATGCGATGGATCTTACAAGAATTATAAAGCAATTCAAATCTGACTAATTTCTGAAATATTTATACCCGACTTTTGCAGTGAATAAGCTGTTAGAATCATAGCTTTAGAAAGTCGATAATTTGAAGAATAAGACACTTGATCACAAGTGTCTTGAAGAGTAAGACACTTGATCACAAGTGTCTTGAAGAGTAAGACACTTGATCACAAGTGTCTTGAAGAGTAAGACACTTGATCACAAGTGTCTTGAAGAGTAAGACACTTGATCACAAGTGTCTTGAGAAATAAGACACTTGATCACAAGTGTCTTGAAGAAAAGACACTTGATCACAAGTGCTTGAAGAATAAGACACTTGATCACAAGTGTCTTTAAGAGTAAGACACTTGATCACAAGTGTCTTGAAGAGTAAGACATTGATCACAAGTGTCTTGAAGTAAGACACTTGATCACAAGTGTCTGGAAGAATAGACACTTGATCACAAGTGTCTGAAGAAGTAAGACACTTGATCACAAGTGTCTGAAGATAAGACACTTGATCACAAGTGTCTGAAGAGTAAGACACTTGATCACAAGTGTCTGAAAGTAAGACACTTGATCACAAGTGTCTGGAAAGAAAGACACTTGATCACAAGTGTCTTGAAGAAGTAAGCACTTGATCACAAGTGTCTTGAAAGAAGACACGATCACAAGTGTCT
>WNWK01021563.1:0-20000 GCA_009830355.1 Cherax destructor
ATTTTTTATGTGTCTTGCTGTGAGGTTTGATGTGTCTTGTGTTAGTGTTGTGTATGTTCTTTTGTATGTTTGTATGTGTCTTGCTGGGTGTTTGTATGGCCCTTTTTATGTTGTGTATGTTTTTTGGGAGTGTTTGTTTTGGTCTTTTTTAGTGTTTTATGGTCTTGTTTAGTGTTGTGTTGTTTTTGTTGTGAGTGTTGTGAGGGCTTTTGTTAGTGTTGTGTATGTGTCTTGTGTAGTGTTTTATGGTTTTGGGGAGTGTGTTTTGTCCTTTGTTATTTTGTTATGTCCCGGGTGAGTTTTTTGGGAGGTTTTGGGATGGTGGAGTTGGCCCCTGATTTAAAATTGGGGGGGGCGATTTGAAATCAATAACCCTCCTAATTTCCCTATTTTTAGGACAGATTTCCTCAATTTTTTAAAATATTTTTTTTCCCCTTTTTTTTTTTTTTTTAAATTTTCTTTTCTTTTTTTAAACCTTGGTTTTGAAATTTTAACTTTCCAAATTTGGGAGGTTACAAAAAAAAACCTTTTTGGGGAAAAGTAAAAAAAGGGGAACAAGATCGTTGAAAAAACTGATGTTGCAATTTATTTATCAACTTTTTTTAAAGGAAAAAAAAGAGTTGGAGTCACTATATTTCAGAGTTTTTCCCAGTGAAAGGGCCAAAAATTTTTAAAAATTTGACCCCCTCAGCTTAAATGAGATTCGAGTTTTTTAAAATTTCAGTTTTGGGCCCCCCGGTGTCCCGCGGGGTTTCTTTTCTTTGGTTTTTCCATAAAAATTATGGAGATACAGAAACTTCAGGAAGGAAACCACCAGAGGTTGATTAACCACCCCCCCGTTCCATTTCACCCAAATTTCCCCATCTCAAGGGCATGATTTTTTTCCGAGTTAATTATCCATATATATATTATATATATATATATATATATATATATATATATATATATATATATATATATATATATATATATATATATAAGGAAATTAGGATAAAGGTTTTAACCTGGGGTCCAGGAAAAAAATCATGAGTTGTCGTTGTTGGTGATAATGGGGAAATAATTTGGCTTGGAAATGGGGAAATTTAGCAATCAACACAATCTATTATTTTGGCCCCCAGAACAGTTTTCGGAAAAGAATTTCTTTTAACCTCCATAACCGTTTATGGAGACCAACAGGAAATTGAATTGGCCGCAACGACTGATCGAGAAGTTTTGAGAGACATATCCTGAAACATTCTGAAATTCCCGGAAACGCCTGAAAAAATGCGGGAACATCCGAAATATAGAAATTCCGAAACGTCCTAAAATTTTCGAAGCATCTTGAAAATCCTGAAATGTCCTGAAACATTCTGAAATGACCTGAAATGTCGAAAATAGTGAAGAAATCCTGAAACATCTTGAATATTATTTCCTCGTCTGAGAGTAAAAGTTGTGATAAATAAGACACATATGAAACATAAATTTTTTTTTTCCGAACAAAAAAACCTGTGTTGCACAGGTGTCTTTTATCAAACGTCTGAATTGTACACCTTCAAGAATTTTTTTTTTAAGCAATGGTTAAAGGGGTAAAGAATGGAGAAAGATGAACTGGCACAACCCGGGGGCCGAGGTGAGGGGAGAAAGAAATTAAAGAAAAGATGGAAAATTTCAAAAAAGAAAAGGGAAAAAAATAGTCTTTAAAAATTGGGGGGATTTCCAGATCTGTCCCAAAAAAAGGGGGGCGGTGAGAGGGCGTGTGGCCTAGATAATGGTGCTGGCCTAATTTCCTGCCGCCCCCAACAGCTGGTCAAGGGCCCTGCTTGGTAAAGCTCGCTGTCCCTAGCGTCTGGTCTTAGGCCTTTCCGGCCTTTGGTTTAGGTGTCCAAAGCAGCTGGTCTAGAGCCGTCCCTGGCAGATGATCAAGGGCGGCCCCAGCACCTGGTTTTGGATTCCTGGCCTCTTGGTTTAGGGGGCGTTAAAGGCGGTCTACACCTCCTCTCAAGACATGACAAAATTGCCATTATAGGTGAAATCTCCGTTGATAACAGACATTGATGATTCCACTTACCCAACTTTATTTGTCCCGGATGATGATCAACATGCAATGCAGAACAAAATCAACGACCTTGTTGCAGAATATCAGTGGGGATTCAGAACTATGTCAACGACCTTGGGCAGAACACGCCCTTGTTTAAATGGTTGATTTCGTGACCAATGTCAAATGCACATGGTTTTGACAATATAGATGTGAAACGGTGTTTTACATCTATATTTCGTGCCAATAACGTTGTTGCAGAAGATCAAAGCAATGCCTTATATCACCGACCTTTAAGCTGAGAACACCCACTACAAGGATATAACAACAATAACCTTTCCAGAGGATTAAAATACAATGTAAGACTCTGCAACAAAGCTTAAAAAGGATTAAATTGATATAAACTAATACACGTGAGTTGGGCCCCACAAACATGCAAAATTGACCTTACCAAAAGAAGCCTTGAGACTCGTGACTAGAAACACCTCGGGGGTAACAAACCTCCCAAAAAAAAACATAAATACAGCTCGAAAGAAATAAATTGGTGACTGCATGACACTTTAAAAAATATTGAACTGATATCCCAGTTACACAACTATTTCTTCAAGAAACTTGTTAGTATGACAACGGCGGTGTACGTGAGAAAAAGGGTTTCATTAGGTATTAATGTTTATTAGATGACGGAAGTTTGATGTGGAGGGATCAAGGGAGTAGTGTGTAGTGTTGAGAAAGGGATAGTAGCTAGTACTGTTGATTTTTAAACACTTTTTTGTAATGATAAGTCTTGCCTCTGAAAATTCATGGTACCTTAGACATGTATTACTAACCCGTCTTTTCATATATATACTAAAGATGAATGTAGGATGGGGTGGATAGGAAAAATGGGCAGATGTTGCAAATGTAAAAAAGAGATGGGGTTATTTCAAAGAAGTAAAAAACATGGAAAATGACAAAAAGGGTGGGAGGGAGAGTGGGTGATTATTTTTCAATATTACTAAATCAAGGGAATATGGGACCTCATATTGTTTAACACATTAGCATTACGGAGAGGCATGGAACAAACGTAATGAATTTGGTACAAAGTGAGAGTTGTCACAATTGCTTTCTGTTTTTTGGGGAAAGATTCTGAAGAGAAGTTGGGGGTACACGAATTGGGGCGGGGATGTAAAAGAAGAAATTAAAAGAAATATTGGGAAGAACAAGGTATGAGAGATCAACAAAAAGAAAAATGAGAGAGGGAATCAGATTAATGGAAGGTTAGGAGGAAGAATTTTTTCCAGATTTGAAGTGGATTTTTCGGAGTTTGGTTTTAGGGAAGATGGGGGTGAACCACAGAACAGAAAAGGGAAAAAAGATAAGAGGAATTAATTGTGAAGACAATAACATATCTCAAAGGAAGGGAATTTACCGGATATCAGTTCCAATATTGTTTATGATTTAAATAAAACTTTGAATGTTTAAGAAGAGTTTGAAGATCATAAGAAACAGTTACCGTTTACCCGGAAAACGATAAAAGGAGTTTGATGATTTGGTAAATTAGGAGAGAAAGAAAACAGAATAACTAAAACTGAATTGAGAGGAAGGAGGGGTAAAAGGTCGCCCCAAAAGGTTGGGGGAAAGGGAAAAAGAAAGTTTTGAGTTTAAATCAAAGGCCTTGTGTAGACTTTGGATATATGACTGGAACAAGAGGTATTCATGATTTAACGTGCTGTTGAAGTGTGAGAAAGGTAACATTTGGAAGAGGTCCCGAAGATTGTTTCGAATATACAGAAAAATTCATTTTCGATTTCACTCACATGAGGGTTATTATTGACATTGAAAGGTACATTACACTTTTGTTAGTTATTTCTTTACAAAGGGATTCGGTGAAATCAACGATGGCCCCGGGGAGGTGGGGGGCCTGAAATTCGGCAGGAGGGGTTTGGGACGTTTTAACCGTAAATTGGTTATTTCTAAGAAACGATTTGAGAGAACCAGAACCGAAAAATTAAGGACCACCAGAGGATCCCCGGGGTGCCACCCACGTTACCATACCTGAAATTTCCCTCATTTTCTCCTGTTCTCTCCCAACATTGCACTGTTTTAAAGATGCACTGAGAAGGAAATACTTGATTGATTCCCCCCTCCGTGGCTTGTCTTGCATTGTTAAGATCGCCTGTCTCATTTTCAATATATATATGTCGTGCCGATTAGGAAAAACTGGCGATTTTGGCTTAAATAGCAACGCTCACCTTGCCATATAAGACAAGTGAAAATTTGTGTATGCAATAATTTCGCCAAAATCATTCTGAACATAACGAAAAAAATATATTTCATTGTGTTTTTATTATTAAATTAATGTTAACGTATCTAAAATATATATATATATATATATATATATATATATATATATATATATATATATATATATATATATATATATATATATAAATATATATACACTAAGATCACAGCAAACAGATAATATCACAAATGAAGAACAACCACTGTGAAAAATAGAGAAATTCCAAGCGCTTTGTGACTTCTCACATTATCAAGGAACTATAAAAATAAAAGGTTAACAGGAAGGCATATAAGGACGAGACTACACCTCACTGCCCCTCCACAACAACACTTGACTTTTTATGATGATGTAGGTAGGTATCAGGATCCTCGAAACAGATTATATATTCTACCCAAAACTTGTCTAATTATCTTAAATTCTTCCCAAATTTTATTAATTATAAATGAATCAATTTATATAAACCAAAAGAAATATTCATATTATTTTCAAAACTGCTTTTTGTGAAACATGATTCTATTATATTCCTGTCAAACCATGGACTTGCTTGATACAACCTTCTCAGCATTTTGAAAATCAATTGATGGTTAAAATTTTTCACATGAATAAATAGAGCATTAGAATCTTGTCCAGTTTTAATGTTATATTTATGTTGTTTTAATCTTAGTTCACTTTTACCAGTTTGACCGTAATAAACTTTATGGCATATTTTACAAGGAATCTTATAGACACATCCGTCAGCATTTTTGGGGGGAATTTTTTATCAAAAGTTTTTAACTATCAAAATTTTTAAATACAACTTTAATATTAAAATTTTAAGGGATTTATCAATTAAGTTTCTGGGTATTTTAGATAATTAGCTATTTCATAAATTTTGGAGATTTCTTCCTCTATGAACTCTGGGCTACAAATACGCAAAAGCCTCAAAAACATTGATGAGAATACCACAGTTTAACTCTATCTTTTAAATTATTTACTGTGAGCGAAAAGTCAAATAAGACTAATTTTGAACGTATCTCTGATACATTATTTAAAAAAAAAGTCACATAACAGGGAAAAGATTTATTACGATAACATTTCGCTTAGCGTGAAATGTTATCAATCATCATTGATACATGGCAATGCTCTATACACATAGAAAACATGTTTCCAGTGATAGCAGCCTGTTATGCAATATGTCATCTCTTCAGTACTAACTGTATTCATCTGTGTCCGGCTTGACTTAACTATAATGCAAATATACGTTACGTTAAAAATCGGGATACGTTCAGAAAGACGTTTACCTGAGCCGGATTTCACTCAAATACAATCACGAATCTGTTGAAATGGTTGTTATTAACATCAAAATTTGACGGTCCAGTGATAATGTCTCGTCTGAGGATCGCAATTACCGTTCTTTGCAGAGGACGATACATACAATATCTCGGACCAGCAAGGTTCGTTCATATGCACCTCCTCTTTTTCTCACGTAAGCACCAGCAGCCTGGTGCTCCTGGGTTGAGTATCTACGGTTACCTTCAGCTGGACGCCCAAACTTACGGGAGTCTGGGTGAGTGGTTCATGTACTGGTAATTTGACTCCTGCTGGAGTGGCAGATGAGGTCAAACCTCTGCTGATTTGAGATAATGCTTGTTAATAATTTATATTCATTGATATTTTTTTGTGAATAACAAAACATATATTTGTATGTGTGTGTGTGTGTACACCGGCCAATTAACCTTTAATAAGGCATAATGTGGGCGTGAAAGAGGCTTTGTATTCACACCCACGATGAGACCATCTCTCCTTGACAACTTCCACTCAGTTCCGAGACTTCTTCAAGCTTCCCACAGCTGTAAAGCATCTCTCCTCGACCCCAGCTGTATTTAACATTACTTAGGTCACATGTCTTGACTGCTATACTGGTTGTTTCTCTAATATTTTTTTGTCGTCAGGTGAAGAAAGACTTGAGAATAAAGACGAAACATACAGCACTTCTCTTAACGTCTGTTTATGCTTAGTATCGGTGTAGTAACCCATGCTAGGCAGGTTTTACTCACGCCAACTGTTTATACAACTGTTTATGCACCGTCTAGCCCATTTTTTTCAGTTTAAAAAAAGAGTTTAGTATATCCCTCAAATCATCTACAACCCTATTGCAAATTCAATACTTTCTTGATCTGACTCTCATCTCCAAGATGATGTAACTCACTCCTGAGTTGTTGACACTCTTACCTTATGTAAACATGTTTGCTACTCAGTCTTGTATCTACTTATGAAGACCTCAGCTGGTGATCGAAATTTACAACTAATCACTTTACTGTCTGTCAACATGCGAGTTTCCCAGACGACGTGAAACTAATGAGGATAATACAAGCAAACGATGACCAGGAAAGACTACAATAAGGATCTGGACAGGCTGCAGGCTTAGTCTGACAAATGGTTCTTGGAGTTTAACCCTACCAAGTGCAAAGTTATGAAGCTTGGGGGAGGACAAAGAAGACCGCAGACGGAGTACAGTCTCGGAAGGAAAAGGCTGTGAACCTCACTCACGGAGGACCTTAGGATGATCATCATACTGAGCATTTCACCTGAGGCATATTAACCAAATAACTGCTGCAGCAAATGCGCGTCTGGCAAATATAACAATAGCTTTTCGAGAGAAAAAAGGACACGAGAATGGAAAATTCGTAGAAAGCAAAGGACAGACGAGAACACAGAAGTGAGCAGTTTAGCCGGAAACTAATATGTAAGGAGTGATTCTGAGTGACAGTTTGAAAATAACATAATAGCAAAGGCAAAGTTTGAACCAAAACTGTGTCCCAGCATATCAGAAGAAAAACAACAGTAAAATACCGGGTAATTAGACGCACGAAGGACAGGTAAGGAAAACGAACAAGGAAGTCTGTGAAGCGTTGATCAAATGATTTGAAGAGGTGATGTCCGTGGAAATAGGGAAGCTATGAAACAACCATGTGGAAAAGGAAGACCGATAGATATTGGATGTCATACACACAACAGGGGAACATGGAACTGGATGCATCAAAGGCACTTGGGGGAAGGAAGTAATGGATGTTTGTCAAGAAAGAGACGTCTGAATGGGGTAGATTAACAAGTGGGGGTTCATCAAGGCTCTCCATAAGGACTAATACTCTTTCTGGTTTATGTGAATGACATAACGGATGGGATAGAATCGGATGTGTCCCCTGTTTGCTGATGTAAAACTAATGAGGAGAATAAAAACAGATGAGAAGAGGGGAAAGACTGGTAATGGATCAGGACAAACTGCAAGATTGGCCAGGTAAATGGTTGTTTGAATTTATCCCCAGCGAATAGAAGGTTATGAAGATTATGGAAGGGTCAAGAAGACTTGACACTGATAGTAAACTCGGCGAAAAAAGACAGCAAATAAACCTCATCGCAAAAGACCTAGGGATGAGCTTAGTGCCTGGTATATCGCCAGAAGCTCACCTCAGCAAATGCTCGTCTGGCAACTCTATGAATAGCCTTCATTCCTAGCCCTTAACACAACATATATCAGGCCCATCTTGGAGTACGAAGCACCAGAATGGAGAGCACATCTGATCAAGCATTTCAAGAATCTGGATAAAGTGCCTAGGTCGGCAACGAGACTAGTTCCGGAGCTAAGGGAGTATGTGTGAGGAGAGATTAAGAGAGATAAACCTGATGACATTAGAGGAACTGATTAGAGAACTGAGATAAACTGATAGGGTGGACAGGGATAGATTATTCAAGAGGCGGGAAATAAGAACATGAGGGCACAGCTGGGAGCTGAAAATACAGACTAGTCACAGGGATGTTAGGAAACATTTCCTTAGGCTTAGAGTGGTCAGAAAGTGAAGCAAGTTGGACAGTGGAATGGCAAAAGCAGGATTAAGACAAGGTCCGATAAGGTTCTCGAAGCCAGGAGAGAGTGAAGCTAGTATCGGCTAGCGAAGAGGCGAAGCCAGGTGCTGAGGTTCGACCCCTGCCCCACATATAGGTAAGTACATAGTGGCAAGTACATATAAATGAGGCCAATGTCCTGAGCAGACACCAGGATCCCGTTTTTAACGAGGAGAAAGGATGGATGGAAGGAAGGAAGGAAGGAAGGAAGGAAGGAAGGAAGGAAGGAAGGAAGGAAGGAAGGAGAGAAGGTCTATAGGGTCAAGGTCGTGGCATTATGGCTCACAACACAGAGAGCCAAGGTCGTTCCGCCCCATCAATTTTATTCATGAGAATTCGCTAAACCCGGAGGGGAGAATGGGAGGTTACGGCAGTGACATTTTCAAGGGAGGATGGAATACCGTCACTGTGTATGTTCCACATAAGACTGCTCTAAAGTGAGCTCTGTGACGTCACTTTCCTCTATATGACTTGATAAAGATACTTGCATCCACATATCTATGTCTTGTGTCCATACTTGTGTATGTCCACATATCTTGTTGTGTCCATACCTTGTATGTTCCATATACCTATGTGTCATTGTGTACCATATACTTGTGTATGTGTCCATATACCTGTGTATGTGTCCATATACCTGTGTATGTGTCCATATACCTCTGTATGCGTCCAGGCTCCTCTTCAGCAGCAGATACATACAGGTCTCTTCTGTTATTTTCTCAAAGTTTTTTTATTTGTAATTAACCATACATTTATTATGATGATGATGATGACTATTATTATTATTATTATAATTATTATTATTATTATTATTATTATTATTATTATTATTATTATTATTATTATTAGTATTATTATTATAATAATAATAATAATAATAATAATAATAATAATAATAATAATAATAATAATAATAATAATAATAATAAATGTATGGTCAATTACAAAGAAAAAAACTTTGAGAAAATAACAGAAGAGACCTGTATGTATCTGCTGCTGAAGAGAAGTCTGGACACATACACAGGTATATGGACACATACACAGGTATATGGACACATACACAGGTATATGGACACATACACAGGTATATGGACACATACACAGGTATATGGACACATACATTATTATTGCAGGAGAAACACTAAACCCAAAGGAGTCACACAGCTCTTGGAGCTGGAAATAGTAGGCAAAGAACATGGACCCAAAGAAGTGGAGAATAGCTCTTATTTCCTGGAAGAAGAACCCTTCACCGTCGTCAAGGCCCCCATAACCCCCCATGGGGACAGATGTATGCCGCCGGCATTAAAAACAAAATGCGAAGTCAAGCATTAATTGACAATTTAAAATAATTAATGTGGAATTTCTCATTAATAATTAGTTGTAAATTGCCTGTCATTAGCAAGAGTGTGACAAAGCCAGCGATGAGCTTATTAATATTATATAAAAAATTATTTTATTCAGTTACGGCGGTCCTTTCAGAGGACTCTGATGCTGGTTAATGGCTCTTGATCTAAGGAGTTGGAGTTATTGTTCCCCTCTTTTTATTTACTTTCTCGGATCAAGTTTAATTGCCTCTCCTTTCTCCAGGTGCTGTGTGACTTCCCCTACGGGCTTAGTGCTCACCCCTGATGATTGATTTGTGAGGTTGTCGGTTTAGCGCTTTCCTTTGATAATAATAATAATAATAATAATAATAATAATAATAATAATAATAATAATAATAATAATAATAATAATAATAATAATAATAATAATAATAATAATAATAATGATTTGGGAGGTTTGAAGGCTATCGACTACAAGGGTCATTAAGGCTGCATGTCACCTCGCACCGAATATTCGTATGAGAGACACCACTGAGCATGTATACACTGAGAGATACATCTCTCAGCATTCATACACTTAGAAATATGCATATTTCAGCATATGTAGACAGATATACATACCTTTCAGTATGTAAACACAGAGATACACGCTTATCAGCATGTATAAACATACATGTATACACATACATATATATACACATACATGCTGAGAGTGAGAGACATACGCTCATATGTACACACACACATAAGTACACCACATCCCTCAGCATATATACTCTGAGAGGCATTCACCACTCAGCATACGTACAAGGCGAGACATACACGCCTCAGTATATACACTGGGAGAGACATACACTCCTCAGCATATATACACTGAGAGAATTACACATCTCAACATATATACATTGGCCAACATTCACGTCTCAGCATATATACACTGAGAGAATTACACATCTCAACATATATACATTGGCCAACATTCACGTCTCAGCATATATACAATGCCTCCCACATTTTACTGTCAACGAACGATTTACAGAAAATGGCAGAACACAATAGCTGGACCAATACACAAATACCCCTCACGACGTTTTGGTTCGGAGTGGACCATTAACTAGTAGCACACAGTTAATGTTAATTTAAATACTACAACTCAACGTCTGCTACGACCACAATCATTATCTCTACAACTAATAATATTTGTACAACTACCACCATTACCATTTCTATCTCCTTCCCCCGTCCCCTCTCGTATTCCTATTCCGGCTATCTCTACTTTTCTCCCTACATTGTGACTTGACAATGGGTCGGAAAGGACCGAAACGTCGCCAGAAAACTCCTCTCCTAAGTGCGGATTTTTAGTGAAAATTTATAATTATTATTATTATTATTATTATTATTATTATTATTATTATTATTATTATTATTATTATTATTGATATTTGAGTGAGTATGTCAGGATATTAAAATGAGAAACATAATTTCCTCGCGAGTGAAAAGGTCATATATTCTAAATTAATTTTGTAATCAGTTATATTTTCCCTGGTTGTTATTGGGATCAACGATGGCTCTCATATACATTAAAATTATTGAAGAAAATCTTTCCTGAATATTTAATAATAATAATAATAATAATAATAATAATAATAATAATAATAATAATAATAATAATAATAATAATAATAATAATAATAATAATAATAATAATAATAATAACAATAATAATAATAATAATAATAATAATACCCGGAGACTTAATTAACGTTAATCCTTTTCTTAAGAATCGAAGTATTTGTGATTTGTGGTGAGCATCAGAAATTCGGCCTTAATGACCCTCGTTCAACCTATAGGCATTCAATTTAAAAAAACAAAAAGCAAATAATGATAAATGACATTAAAGAATATTAAAGAACAGAAACACACACACAGGGGGAGGAGGAGTTGCACTGCTCATTAAGAACAGGTGGGGATTTGAGGAAGTGGAAGGAATGGATGGAATGGGCGAAAAGGAGTACATAGTAGGAACAATTCAGTCTGAGGCCCATAAGGTGGTAATTGCTGTAATGTACAACACACCACAGAACTGCAGGAGGCCAAGAGAAGAATACGAAGAGAGCAACAGAGCAATGGTAGACACACTATCCGAGGTGGCCAGAAGAGCCCACACAGGGACAACAAAGTTACTAGTTATGGGTGATTTCAGTCACAAGGAGATTGATTGGGAAAACCTGGAGCCCCACGGGGGTCCTGAATCATGGAGAGCCAAGATGATGGATATGGTACTGGAAAACCTCATGCATCAACATGTTGGAGACACTACCAGAGAGAGAGGTGGGGATGATCCAGCAAGACTAGACCTAGTATTCACCTTCAGTAGTCCGGACATCGAGGATATCACGTAAGAAAGGCCCCTTGGAGCTAGTGATCATGTGGTTCTGTATTTTGATTATATAGTTGAGCTACAAGTGGAGAGGGGAGCAGGAATAGGAAGGGAAAAGCAAAACTACAAAAGGGATGGGGGACTACACTGGCATGAGGAACTTCCTACAAGTGGTTCAGTGGGAGAGAGAATTGGCAGGAAAAACAGTAAAAAAAACGATGGACTATGTGACAACAAAATGCAAGGAGGCAGAGGAGAGGTTTCTTCCCAAGGGAAACAGAAGTAATGGGAAGAACAGAATAAGTCCTTGGTTCACCCAAAGGTGTAGGGAGGCAAAAACTAAGTGAACTAGAGAATGGAAAAAGTACAGAAGACAAAGGACCCTGGAAAAGAAAGAGATTAGCCGAAGAGCCAGAAACGAATATGCACAGATAAGAAGGGAGGCTCAGCGATAATAAGAAAATGACATAGCATCAAAAGTCAAGTCTGACCAGAAGCTGTTGTACAGCCACATCAAGAGGAAAACAACAGTCAAGGACCAGGTAATCAGGGTGAGGAAGGAATGTGGGGAGTTCACAAGAAACGACCATGAGGTATGTGAGGAGCTCAACATGAGATTTAAAGAAGTATTTACAGAGAAGACAGGAAGGACTCCAGGAATTCAGAATAGGGAGGTACACCAACAAGCGCTGGATGAAATACACACAACCGAGGAGGAGGTGAAAAGCTGCTATGTGAACTCGATACCTCAAAAGCGGTGGAAGCAGACAACATCTCTCCGTGGGTCCTTAGAGAGGGAGCAGAGATGTTGTGTGTGCCACTAACAAAAATCTTCAACACATCCATTGAAACTGGGCAACTACCTGAGGTGTGGAAGATGGCAAATGTAGTCCCAATTTTTAAGAAAGGAGACAGACACGAGGCATTAAACTACAGACCTGTGTCACTGACGTGTATAGTATGCAAAGTCATTGAGAAGATCATCAGGAGAATGGAGGAGCACCTAGAAAGACACAAGCTTATAAACGACAACAAGCACGGTTTTAGGGAAGGAAAATCCTGTGTCACAAACCTACTGGAGTTTTATGACAAGGTAAGAGAAGTAAGACACGAGAGAGAGGAGTGGATAGACTGCATTTTCTTGGACTGCAAGAAGGCGTTCGACACAGTTCCTAACAAGAGGTTAATGCAAAAGCTAGTGGATCAGGTACACGTAACAGGAAAGTCACTGCAATGGATCAGAGAATATCTGACAGGGAGGCAACAACGAGTCATGGTATGTTACGAGGTGTCAGAGTGGGCGCATGTGAAGAGTGGGGTTCCACAGGGGTCAGTCCTAGGACTATATATATATATATATATACATATATATATATATATATATATATATATATATATATATATATATATATATATATATATATATTCTTGCTAATTGACTAGAGGACAGAAGGGTTAGGGAAGACATGATAACGACATATATAATACTGCGAGGAATAGATAAGGTAGACAGAGAAAGGATGTTCCAGAGATGGGACACAGCAACAAAGGGACACAATTGGAAGTTGAAGACTCAGATGAATCACAGGGATGTTAGGAAGTATTTCTTCAGTCACAGAGTTGTCAGGAAGTGGAATAGTCTGGGAAGTGATGTAGTGGAGACATGATCCATGCATAGCTTTAAGAAGAGGTATGATAAAGCTCATGGAGCAGGAAGAGTGACCTAGTAGCGGCCAGTGTAGAGGTGGGGCCAGGAGCTGTGACTTGACGCCTGCAACCACATATAGGTGAGTACAACTAGGTGAGTACACTCACACGCCTATATACACACACATACATACACACACACATACACACACACACACACACACACACACACACACACATACACACACACACACACACACGCGCGGGGGGGGAGAATTGATCAATGGAATGTGTGAAAGAGGAGCCAATAAGTGTTATATCCACTGAAAAAAAAATAATAAAAAATATTATACGAACAAATTTCGGAAAACAGGACACCAAAAACATAACTCTGCTCCTGATGCTCAGATAAGTAATTCGTTAAGAGTAGTCACTAGATACAGGGCAAATATCGTATATATAGTCTGAGATCCGTACATTTTCCTATATATATATATATATATATATATATATATATATATATATATATATATATATATATATATATATATATATATATATATATATATATATATATAAGTATATATGTATATATGTATATATATATATATATATATATATATATATATATATATATATATATATATATATATATATATATATATATATATATATATATATATATATATATATAATATATATGATATATATATATATATATATATATATATATATATATATATATATATATATATATATATATATATATATATATATATATATATATATATATATATATATATATCTAGTCAATTAGCAAGAATCTATTTAAAATTAAATCCTTTCTAAATTTTTCTCTTATACGTTTAAATATATATATTTATAATTTATGTTAATGTAAAAATTAATAATTTTGTACCAAAAAAAATAGAAAACTTACCTAATTTAGCCTTATCTAACTAAATATATTTTAGATAAGCTTACAATAATTTAAGAATAAACAAACACAGTGAAATATATTTGTTTCTTTAGGTTAACAATGATTTTTTGCGAAATTATTGCATACACAAATTTTCGCTTATCTTATTCGCTAAGAAGATCGTTGCTATTTAAGCCAAAATCGCAAGTTTAACTATTCGGCACGACACATATATGCAATACGATCACAGTAAACAGGTGATATCACAGTATAGGAAATAACCACAGTGAAAAAAAACAGGGAATATTAAATTTAGCAAAACAAAACAAAAACAAATACAACTGCTGAAAGGCAGAGATGAATTAATTAAAATATTCATGACGACTAATCCATCTTTACTATACATGTATGGCTTGATCAACACGCATAAACCAGGTAATCCAACCAGACTCATAATTAAACCACGTAATCCAGCCAGACTCATAATTAAACCAGGTAATCCAGCCAGACTCATAATTAAACCAGGTAATCCAGCCAGACTCATAATTAAACCAGGTAATCAAGCCAGACTCATAATTAAAACAGGTAATCCATCCAGACTCATAATTAAACCAGGTAATCAAGCCAGACTCATAATTAAACCAGGTAATCCATCCAGACTCGTAATTAAACCAGGTAATCCAGCCAGACTCATAATTAAACCAGGTAATCCAGCCAGACTTATAATTAAACCAAGTAATCTAGCCAGACTCAAAATTAAACCAGGTAATTCAGCCAGACTCATAATTAAACTTAGTAATCAAGCCAGACTTATAATTAAACCAGGTAATCCAGCCAGACTCAAAATTAAACCAATTAATTCAGCCAGACTCATAATTAAACCAGGTAATCCAGCCAGACTCATAATTAAACCAAGTAATCCAGCCAGACTCATAATTAAACCAGGTAATCCAGCCAGACTCATTATAAACCAGTTAATTCAGCCAGACTCATTATTAAACCAGGTAATCCAGCCAGACTCATTATAAACCAGGTAATCCAGCCAGACTCATTATAAACCAGGTAATCCAGCCAGACTCATAATTAAACCAGGTAATCCAGCCAGACTCATTATTAAACCAGGTAATCCAGCCAGACTCATTATAAACCAGGTAATCCAGCCAGACTCATTATAAACCAAGTAATCCAGCGAGACTCATAATTAAACCAGGTAATCTAGCCAGACTCATAATTAAACCAGGTAATCCAGCCAGACTCATTATTAAACCAGGTAATCCAGCCAGACTCATTATAAACCAAGTAATCCAGCCAGACTCATAATTAGGTCTATTGTTACAGTCGGTTACAGTTTATCCAAATGGTTAGTAGATATATTGATCCCAACTGTAGGCAAAGTTTCTAACTTTAATGTTAATAATAATATTGATTTAGCTGACAATCTAAGCAGGATAACTAACTTAAATAATTACAATATGGTTAGTTTTGATGTCATTTAGATATAAACCAATTCCTACTCGAATAGTCTACCTCCACTCAAAACTTAACTAATGAGTTCGACCGAAATATCTCATTTTTTCTTAGATGATTTAATTATTAAAGGGATCCAAGAATTTATATAAAAAATATACAGAAAACCAACAAGTAGCTGATCTTATGCGCACCATTAATTTTCACATCATGCGAGAGGTTCTGTATTCTCCTCCATGTTTTTTTTTTTTTTGAGAACTCTGCACATTTGAAGCCAAGAATTCATAGATGAGGAAATTTCGAAGATTTATGAATTAGCATATGATCCAAAATATCCAAAAACAGTTTAATTGGCTAATCTTTTAAAATTGGCAGAAATACACTTTACAGTTGGACCGCATGTAAGTACCTTATATACTGTGTACACTGCTGGTAACGATAATCAGAATGACACTGGCGATGAGTTTGGAAACGAGTAACTTTACTGATGTACTCACTTCTCTCTCTCTCTCTCTCTCTCTCTCTCTCTCTCTCTCTCTCTCTCTCTCTCTCTCTCTCTCTCTCTTCTCTCTCTTTATTTCGTAGCGTCCAGAACAGTATTAGCACATATTACGTACAGCAACGTAAAAAAAAAAAAAAATATCTGTTCCACTATGCAGTTAACAGCTGCTCAGAACTAAATAAACATGTGTCTATCAGGCTTACAATTTTGTAGTTAATCTATTTGAGATTTTAATACAGCCAAATAAATTTCAATTATCTTTTACAGTGTCAATGATGAGCCAGGAAACGAGTAGAAAATGGTATTCCTGTTTTGCAAAGTAATCTTAACAAAAAATGTGAGGGATTTAAAGTATCTGAAGTTAGTAGGTAAATATAATTGTATAAATGGCTCATTATACCAACAAACAGATGACTAAAGTACATGTGGAACAGTTGTGTATTTGTTTTGTCGAGACGAAGAGTCAGCGCCAGGAATAATAATAATAATAATAATAATAATAATAATAATAATAATAATAATAATAATAATAATAATAATAATGATAATAATCTTTATTTCTACGAGTATATGTATAACGTATACAAGCTTAACGCATCTGCGTCCCCTCCCCGATCACTCCAGTGATACATGGGATACATGATACATTGTGTATGTAGCAGATGAGGTCAGAGAAGTGAAGTCTAGTTGTAGAAATGTTAGTTTAAGTTTAAAGTATTTTCACTCATGCATGGAGGTCAGGTCAATGACCTGGGATGCTGATGCCTTGTCTCATACAAGGTCCTGAGTATTAACTTTCAAGCGGGTCTTTATCCTCATGAACGGGGCTCTTCATCCCAGGTATTGGAGCTGCTACCCCATTCCTTGGATCAAACCTGCGAAGGTAATCCCTTCACGGGATTATCGCGTGTTGAAATCAATAATAATAATAATCTATGGTGTTTGTTATATAGCATCTGTTACATAAGAACATAAGAACATAGGAAAGAAGGAACACTGCAGCAGGCCTACTGGCCCATGCGAGGCAGGTCCAAATCTCCAACGGCTTAAGCCAATGCCCCGACCCAGCCACGTCAGGTTACATTCACTTAAGGAAGGAGCACTGCATCTGACCTAGTAGCACAACCTAGTCAGGACCAATTCACACCCAACCGCACCTACTCATATAATTGTCCAGCCGACCACCTGGTCAGGTCACTTCCACTTAAGGAATTAGTACAGGTCAGGTTACATTCACTTAAGGAAGGAGCACTGCATCTGACCTAGTACAAGCTCACACCCATCCACACCCACTCATGTATTTATCTAACCTATTTTTAAAACTACACAACGTCTTAGCATCTATGACGGTACTCGGAGTTTGTTCCACTCATCCACAACTCTATTACCAAACCAGTGCTTTCCTATATCCTTCCTGAATCTGAACTTTTCCAACTTGAAACCATTGCTGCGAGTCCTGTCTTGGTTGGATATTTTCAGCACGCTATTTACATCCCCTTTGTTTATTCCTGTTTTCCATTTGTACACCTCAATCATATCCCCCTAATTCTACGCCTTTCTAGAGAGTGCAGATTCAGGGCCCTCAGTCTATCCTCATAGGGAAGATTTCTGATACATGGGATCAACTTTGTCATCCTCCTCTGTACGTTTTCCAGTGCATTTATATCCATTCTGTAATACGGTGACCAGAACTGTGCAGCATAATCTAAATGAGGCCTAACCAAAGATATATAGAGTTGAAGAACAACCTGAGGACTTCTGTTATTTATACTTCTTGATATGAAGCCAAGGATTCTGTTAGCTTTATTGCGAACACTTATGCACTGTTGTCTAGGCTTCAGATTACTACTAACCAGAACTCCTAAATCCTTCTCGCAATTACAAGTAATAAGATCTATATTATTCAGCTTATATGTGGCATGGTTATTGTCCTGCCCAACATTTAGAACTTTGCATTTGTTTACATTAAACTGCATCTGCCACTTCTCCGACCACTGCATCAGTCTATTCAAATCATCCTGGAGTGCTCTAATGTCCTCGTTTGAATGAATTGGACGGCCTATTTTGGTGTCATCAGCAAATTTACTTATGCTACTATTTATTCCCTCATCTATGTCGTTTATGTAAATTGTAAACAACAGGGGCCCAAAACTGACCCCTGTGGAACACCGCTTGAGACACGCCCCCATTCTGATTTCTCTCCATTTATGCAAACTCTCTGCCGCCTATTAGTCAACCATGCCTCTACCCAGGAAAAATTCTCCTCCTATTCCGTGTGCCTTAAGTTTCCTCAGTAGCCTCTGATGTGGAACTTTATCGAAAGCCTTACTGAAGTCCATATACACAATATCATATTCATTACCATGATCTACTTCCTCAAACACCTTAGTGAAAAAGTTAGTAAATTCGTAAGACATGAACGCCCCTTTGTAAAACCGTGTTGAGATTCATTAATCAATTTATGCTTTTCAAGATGGCTACGAATTGCCTCGGCAATTATTGATTCCATAAATTTACCAACTATGGAGGTAAGGCTTATTGGTCTATAGTTCGAAGCTAAGGACCTGTCACCTGCCTTGTAAATAGGTATTACATTTGCCCTTTTCCACTTGTCTGGCACTATGCCAGTTTGTAGTGATATATTGAAAAGATTTGCCAAAGGTTTGCTAAGTTCCCTTTACATTCCTTTAAAACTCTTGCAAACAGTTCATCAGGGCCTGGGGATTTGTTAGGTTTTAATTTCTCTATTTGTCTGAGGACCATGTCACTAGTTACCCCAATCGAGCATAGTCTGTTATCTTCCAGCTCTACATAATTTATTATTTCTGGAATTCTGCTAGTATCTTCCTGAGTAAAAACTGAGAGGAAGTAAGTATTGAAAATTTCACACATATCCTTATCACTGTCCGTGATCTGTCCTGAGTTACTCTTAAGTGGGCCTATCTTGTCCCTAATCTTACTTCTGTATACCTGAAAGAACCCTTTTGGGTTAGTCTTCGAATCCCTTGCGACCTTAGCCTCATAATCCCTTTTTGCTTTTCTTATTCCTTTTTTATTTCTCTCTTTAATTGAAAATATTGATTTCTTATCTGTCCATCCCCTTTTTGATACGCCTATATATGCCTCTCTTTTGACCAATGAGATGTTTTAATCTATTGTTCATCCATTTAGGATCATTTTTGTTAGATCTAATTTCCTACTTGGAACAAAAGTTGTCTGGGCAGCTAGAACTATGCTCTGAAAAACGTCATATTGGCAACCAAAACCATCTACCTGACCCATAGTCAGGTCATCCCAATTTAGCCCACCTAGGTAATTTCTCAGCCCCATGAAGTCGGCTACACGAAAGTCTGGAACTGAGACTTGATTGCAGTTACCTGGGTAATTCCATGATATATTAAAACTAAGTGATTTGTGATCGCTTTCCCAAGCTCTTCATTAACCTCAAGATTATTAATTAGTGATTCTTTGTTAGCAAGAACCAAATCAAGCAAGTTGCTACCTCTAGTTGGTTCTGTCACAAACTGTTTTAAAAACAATCCTGAACCGTATCAAGAAAGTCACTAGACTCAAGATTACCTGT
>WNWK01021563.1:25000-33915 GCA_009830355.1 Cherax destructor
ACACAGCAACATCATTGTATCTTGATACATAGGGAGACTTTTGCAATTTTTTCTGTGCAACTGTTCAGCATGACCTGCTTCCACTAATCGCCCATGCTCACCTGTGACATTACCTCCATCTATATATACCTGTATGAAGATAATGTTCAAGATGTTCTCTCAATGTTCAAGATGTTCTATCAGTGTTCAAGATGTTCTCCCAGTGTTCAAGATGTTCTCTCAGTGTTCAGATGTTCTCCCAATATTCAAAATGTTCTGTCACAATTTTTTTTTCTAATGATAGCGACAAAACGGGAGGAAGAACACAAGTATTTGCATACGGACGATGGACATCTTCATTTGATACATTTCGGTCGTGGGACCTCGCAGTGACTAAGGCCCCAGGTTCGAAACGTATCCAGGAAAGATGCATTCACTTGTGTTCACCATTCTGTCAGTTGTTTACATTAGTGTCAATACAATTAAGCTCTACTATCAAGCACTTGTATACAGCGCGATTTTCTACTAATGAAATTTCAAAACTGTATTCAAAAATAAAATAGCAGGTATTATGAAGATCTTTTCAAGAGCTGCTCAATTTCGAATGCACTTTTTTCAACCGCATTTACTAATAAAAAAAATCACGCTATAAAGAGGAGCTCCATTAAGAGAGTTTACTGTATTACGATATCGCTAGTCAAAGACGAGTGTCTTACAAGCGTCGGCTAGTGACACTGAAAGCATAGAGAAACAGACAAGCGATATAGCTCAAGGACACGGACACACACACACGCGTGCACAGAGAGGCAATAAAAGTATCGTAGGGACCGTATAATCAATACGGCACAAGTACACTTGAATGAATATCCACCTGGGGTCGTCAAGGACGCGTAATAATATACAAAAAAAAAAAAATAATCAGACTGTGTTTCTAACTTAATGAGTATATGTCATGTGTAAACTAATAGTAATTAACACCTGTTTTTTTTCAGAATTGTGACAAGAAATGGTGTGAGGTTACTTACCAGTATATTGACTAGGGTGTCAGTCGGAAGTGGAGTGCTCCCTGAACTTCTTCTTTGATGTCAACTCTTTATATTCAACTCCGTAATCTGATTTCACTTCTTTCAAGCACGGCTGCTCTCACATGGAGATGCATGAGCACACACGCATCATTAGCGGTATATTTGTCTCCCCTCCGTTCACTTTTGTTAGTGTCTCATGGAGAGATTATGTTTGCCGTGTACCTCAGGTGTGAGCTAGCGCGAGGGCCGTTCATACCGACCCCGTCGAGGGGAGGAGGTATGGGAGCGCAGGTAGCCGAGGCTGGAGGTTCCATGCTTCCGCCAACCCTGCTCCCTGCCTCTCCCCTAAATGGTCTTTTTTGCTGCAATTGCAGCTACATCTCTGCTGTCATGGGCACTCTCTGGCTGTCATGGGCACTCTCTGGTTGTCATGGGGACTCTGGCTGTTATTCACGACTCATGTTCATCTCGTTGCTGCTTTCCCTTCACTTGGCATGGTTTTGCACTTGTTTTGAATTTACTTTGGGGGGTGTTCTCATTTCTGTAGGATTTCCAGCTCCTGTCAGATCAGACACTGATAATTAGTTTTTACCTCCTTATACTGGCCGCCTTATACTAGCCGCCTTATACTATCCGCCTTATACTAGCTGCCTGGGATGTGTATCTCTAGGACTACCTTGCGCTTTGATTGGCTGCGCTGGAACTAGGTCGTCCTTCATTGAGTTGCACTGGTTCTGAGGTTTACATATTTGTCATTAAAAACACCTGTTAAAAAATAATCGTTTTTTTCTTTAATCGCAATATTTATCTATTATATTTGAAAGAAACAAAAACAAAACATATTCACATGAAACGAAAATAAAAAAACTTCAATTCAATTTTAGAACCAGCAAAGCTAATCAACGCCATATATACTGATTTCCCTTCGTAAATCACATATACATTTGTTAAAACGAGCTAATAAATAAAAGGACTCAAAAAGTCAGACTTTCCCGTCAGTGAGTCAGCTAAAGCTGACTCACTGACGGTCCTTAAGCTCCTTCCTGAAATCGCTCTCAACTGTCTTTCATTCGCCTTTTTGAGAGCTTTATTTCCTTGCCATCTATAAGTAGCTTCAAGATGACCGTCTTTATTTACAGACTATTTTCTCTTGAGTTTGTTGTCAGTATTAAACTTACTTTAGCAGTTGAGCAAATGTGAATTGTTGTACCCAGTTCGGTTCGCTGTGTTGCCTCATTCTCAAGAGGCAGACAAGAGCTCCGAAGTTCAGAGCCACGAGTTCCCACTCATCAGACAAGTCAGAAGAGAACTTGAGAGTTCAGAAGCGAGATTTCCGACGGTTGACGCCATGGGAGGATCACAGAATATAAGGTAGACAGGATCTTGGTAGGACAAACCTACTATTTCTCATAGTCCACGAAGTCAGAGGATCACTTGGTAGTTCGTCACGGACCAGAGTGGTCTACTAGATCACGTACAAACACATGGTAAATATTCAAGTCGGTTTTCATCTTGTCTTCGGTACGTGCACAGTATAGAAGGATAATTTTTTCTTGGATGAGAGAGTGAGCGAATAAAAGAGAGAGAGAGAGAGAGAGAGAGAGAGAGAGAGAGAGAGAGAGAGAGAGAGAGAGAGAGAGAGAGACAGAGAGAGAGAGACAGAGAGAGAGAGACAGACAGACAGACAGAGACAGAGAGAGAATGCATAGAGGAACGTGAGAATCAACAAGTCCCCTGGCTTTTATGGCTTGTGTGACGAGTGGGTGTGAAAGACACTCAGAGAGGAACAACTTTCCCGCCTCTCTCTCTCCTTCCATGGCTGCTGAACCCCGGGTTGACAGCAACAGCTAACCTCTGGAATGACAGCACTGGTTGGTGACCGGTCTGTCTCCGGGGTCGAAATAATAAGTTCGCAACAGAAACACGTCAACAGTTTTCAATGTAGTGTTTACTAATGTTTAAACAGGTTTTCTGCTGTTGTTAGTTCATTTTTTTTTTCTCACCAGAAAGGTGCGTTTCACAAAAGTATAAACCTTGTTATTCTTTTTTTTTTATCAAGCGAGATGTAACAGTATTAGGGCAAAGGAGTTAGTTTTTAAATCACATTTCACTCATTCAAAAATATAAAAAAATACGAAAAAAAATTTGTCTGGACACGAGAAAATATTCACCTATGGTTTAGAAACAAACTTTTTTTCCAAAACGAGGTCAAAAGCGATAGTTGGAGTGGTGTACAAGTCGTTCAAGAGTGTGTGACGGGCGCGGTGTTACGGGTGTGGTGTGATGGGTGTGGTGTTACGGGTGTGGCGTGATGGGTGTGGTGTTACGAGCGTAGTGTTACGGCGTGGTGTCAAGGGCGTGTGGCGGCGGCGGCGGCTGGGGAGACGCGAGAGCCGCAGCAACCTGCCGTCAGCGCCGCCGGAGGTGGTCTGATCCCCACTGCCTGACCTGCCCCGCCGCCCTCAAAACACCACCACGCATGCACGAACACACGCGCCTCCTGCTTCCTCCTCCTCCTCCTATGCCTCTTCCTCCTCCTCTTCCTCTCTTCCTTCTCTCGAACGCCAGGACACTGTGCAACTCACATCCGCTTTTCCCTTCTCTACTTCCTCACCCTTAATATTCTCTCCTCCTCAACCCTAAACTTTGTTTCATTCACACGTAACTTCCTTTTCTTTATTATATAAAAGGCGAAACATCGACACGTTGATGAGTACAATATATAAGCATCACCTGGGTATTTCTAGTGAGCTGCTGCATGATTCTCGTGAGGCACCGAGGAGCACTGAAGCTGCAAGGCTGGGACTGGGCGAAACGTCTCTCCGTAAAGATGACCAGGTGCTGCACACGTCTCACTTATCATCTTTTTTCTTACCTTCTTAAACCTTATTTTTCTCTTTTTAAAAGGCATTAAAAATAATGGAGCTCTGCAGTTGGCCTAATGGCTCATCATGGTTGGCAGAGTTCTCATCAAATTCGACCCTTTTCACTCATACAGCGTTTCGTAATGAGTTGCTTCTTCAGGGCAGAAGAGGCAACTTCTGCCAAAAAGACACCCTTTTCATATATTTGTCTAAGCTAATATCGAAGATTCCTGTGGTATTAGCTTCAAGGACTTGGCAGATTGTTACACTCATCCACAACTATATTGCCAAAGAAGCGTTTTCCTATATCCTTCTCAAATCTGATTCTATCCACATTGACTCAATCGTTTGGAATTCTTTCTAGAGTAGTATAATAATAAGGTATTAAAAGGAACCCATGGAAATAAGTCACATTGACTTTTTTTTTTTGGGGGGGGGGGATCCTAGGTTCCCTACACATATGTTGCTATGTATGATAATCTATCTAACTGTATTTGTGTATACCTGAATAAACTTACTATTCAATGAGTCCACTGTAATCTGCTGAGCAAAAATCTGTAACCTTAAGTTCAGTTATCAAATTATCATAATTCCATGTAATATTGAAAGTTGTTGATGCGTGTGAGCCTCTTAGCAAGCTCTTCTGTCATATCTAGACTATTTATGAGGTTCTCCTTGTTTGCCCAAACTAGGTCAAGTACGCTGTTACTTCTAGTTGCTTGCCACAAAGTGCTATTAATAGACAATCCTGCTCAACCTTTAGGCAGTTGCAATCAATTTAGTTCTAACTGAGCTCTCCCAAGATTAGTACATTTTAGTGTATTGTAGATTTAACGATTTCCTCCCATAGCAGTCTTTCCTGGATACTTTCTAAGTACTTTGATCGAAACAACACACCCAAAATCATTATCTCGTGTTCTGCAAATTCTACCCTGACAGATTCTGTGACTGTTCCTTCAGCACTTACCTTTTCCATGCAGAAATTCATGTTTTCTCTGATACATAGCACCTCCCCTTCCCTCCCTTCATGCCCTTCCCCTCAACAAAGAACAATTTAAACCCTGAATGTGGCATTTGGCAAACACGTCCCGACTCTTCAAATTAACCCATGTCTCAGGTATTGCAATAATAAGGGTGTTTCCTGCTCAAGCCATTAACCTTAACTTGTTTATGTTGCATCCTTGTTTATGTTGCATCCTTGTTTATGTTGCATCCAGCGCTGAGACTATTTGTATAATAAGGTAAGATAGAGGTTATGGAAGTTTCTTTTTTTGTGTGTTGTCTCTGATTATCGTCGTCTTTCAACAATATTTGTTATTATCACTGTCCTTCAACTTTCTTTCTTTCATAATCCTTAACTATCTCTCTCTTTCCTTAACGTGTTTAGTCTAGATATTATTTTTTTCCTTCTCCTCCTCCTCTTAATTTTTCTAATTTCTTTTCTCCTCTTCTGTCGTTCCTTTCTCCTCTCTCTCTCTCTCTCCTTTCCCCACTAAGTCTCTCATTTCTTAGTTTTATGGTCCCTTTCTTTCCTCCCTCCCTTCCTTCCCTATCTTCCATTTCTCCCTCACGATCTCTCCCTCACGATCTCTCCCTCACGATCTCTCCCTCACGATCTCTCCCTCACGATCTCTCCCTCACAATCTCTCCCTCACGACTCTAATCCTTCATCATGATTATCAGATTTCTTCCTCCCTCCAACCCCCCCCCTCCCTTCCCTTATCTTATTTCCCAAATATCCTTTATTTCCATTATCTTTCCCATCCTCCATCTCCTCTTTTTGTCTCTATTTGTAATTCTTTCCTCTTGTTCATGTCCCTCGTGCGGTTTAAAAGACTTTAAAACCCTAACAAAGAAAATACGGAATCTTCATGTCAACTCTTTCCTTAATAAAAGCCAAACAGAAAGAAAACAAACACAACTTTTTATCCAAAACAATTATTTTATCATCGCATCGGTGTTAATAAAATTTTTTTATGGCAGGATGACCCAGAAGAGAAGAAACACTTTCATCATCATTCCATCCATCACTGTCTTGCCAGAGGCGCGCCCATACCACAGTTTCCTCTCTACGGTTATTCATTCGTCGTGAAGACACCGTGCTAGACGAGCGCATGATATTGCCAAGAATTCGTTCCCCTCGCCGTTACCGTCAGAAATTTAACCTGCTTGGTAATTCTTCTTGTCAGTGGGCACGAGGGAAGGTCTTCCACTATTTTTCAAAGGGGCAAGAGGTAAAATCTTGACCAACTGGCCAGAAGGGCAGGATGAAAATAGAAAAGTGTGTTTTACAGAATATGCATTGAAAATTAAGTTTATTATTTATCATTATTATTATTATTATTATTATTATTATTATTATTATTATTATTATTATTATTATTATTTTTTATTATTTTTTTTTTTTTTTTTTTTTTTTTTTTCAACAAGTCGGCCGTCTCCCACCGAGGCAGGGTGACCCAAAAAGAAAGAAAATCCACAAAAAGAAAATACTTTCATCATCATTCAACACTTTCACCACACTCATACATAATCACTGTCTTTGCAGAGGAGCTCAGATACGACAGCTGAGAATAGTCCCTCCCAGCTGTTACTATCCCAGACCCCTTCTTTAAAGTGCAGGCATTGTACTTCCCATTTCCAGGACTCAAGTCCAACTAAATCAATTAACTGGTTTCCCTGAATCCCTTCACAAAATGTTACCCTGCTCACACTCCAACAGATCGTCATGTCCCAAAAACCATTCGTCTCCATTCACTCCAATCTAACACGCTCACACATGCTTGCTGGAAGTCCAAGCCCCTCGCCCACAATACCTCCTTTACCCCTTCCCTCCAACCTTTTCTAGGACGACCCCTACCCCGCCTTCCTTCCCCTACAGATTTATACGCTCTCCAAGTCATTCTACTTTTAACCATTCTCTCTAAATGACCAAACCACATCAACAACCCCTCTTCAGCCCTCTGACAAATACTTTTAGTAACTCCACACCTTCTCCTAATTTCCACATTCCGAATTTTCTGCATAATATTTACACCACACATTGCCCTTAGACAAGACATCTCCAATGCCTCCAGCCTCCTCCTCGCTGCAGCATTTGCAACCCATATAAGAGTGTTGGTACCACTATACTTTCGTACATTCCCTTCTTTGCCTCCATGGATAACGTTTTTTGTCTCCACAGATACCTCAACGCACCACTCACCTTTTTTCCTTCATCAATTCTATGGTTAACCTCATCCTTCATAAACCCATCCGCTGACACGTCAACTCCCAAATATCTGAAAACATTTACTTCTTCCATAATCCCTCTCTCCAATGTGATATCCAGTTTTTCTTTATTTAAATCGTTTGATACCCTCATCACCTTACTCTTATCTATGTTCACTTTTAACTTTCTACCTTTACACACTCTCCCAAACTCGTCCACTAACCTTTGCAACTTTTCTTTAGAATCTCCCATAAGCACAGTATCATCAGCAAAAAGTAACTGTGTCAACTCCCATTTTGCATTTAATTCTCCATAATTTAATCCCACCCCTCTCCCCAACACCCTAACATTTACATTTACAGTTTCAGGTTTCTGTTTCACAGTCACCTGGCAGGATGGTAGTACCTCCCTGGGTGGTTGCTGTCTACCAACCTACTAATAATAATATTATTATTATTATTATTATTATTATTATTATTATATTATTATTATTTTAATAAAGATGTTGATTACAAATAATCATTTCTTGCACCTGAATTTCTTCCCACATTTATTCTCTTTTTTTCTTTACTCAGCAATTTTCTTGAACAAGTTACCTCTGTGTTACACCTTTGTTATTCAGTCTTTAAAGAGGCGTTCCTTAAAAGATTTTTGGCGAAATAATATATATATATATATATATATATATATATATATATATATATATATATATATATATATATATATATATATTTTTCTTTTTCAACACGTCGGCCGTTTCCCACCGAAGCAGGGTGGCCCATAAGGAAAAACAAAAGTTTCTCCTTTTACATTTCGTAATATATACAGGAGAAGGGGTTACTAGCCCTTTGCTCCCGTCATTTTAGTCACATATATATATATATATATATATATATATATATATATATATATATATATATATATATATATATATATATATATATATATATATATATATATATATATATATATATAATATATATATATATGCAAGACAACCACTATGAAAAACCAAAAATATGTTGGTTCTCCCTTACCATGAAAACTTGGTCGATATGCCTTCTTCTTAAGAATTTTATATCAAAGTTGTATTTAAAAATCTTGATACAGTAAAAAGACTTTTGATAAAAAATTCCCCCCAAAATGCTGACGGATGTGTCTATAAGATTCCCTGTAAAATATGCGATAAAGTTTATTACGGTCAAACCGGTAAAAGTCTTGAACTAAGATTAAAACAACATAAATATAGGATTAGAACTGGACAAGATTCTAATGCTCTATTTATTCATGTGAGAGATTTTAACCATCCAATTGATTTTCAAAATGCTGAGAAAGTTGTATCAAGCAAGTCCATGGTTGAAAGGAATATAATAGAATCATGTTTCATTAAAAGCAGTTTTGAAAATAATATGAATATTTCTTTTGGTTTATATAAATTGGATTCATTTATAATTAATAAAATTTGTGAAGAATTTAATGATAAATTGGACTAATCTTAATTCTTGGGAAGAGTTTCAGGTCCTTTCTTATGTTCCTCTTCACAGAGTCGTGAGATGTTACGCTACTGTGAGGTGTAGTCTTTGTTAGTGTGATGTGACTGTGAGGTGTAGTCTTGCCCCTTATATAAGCCCTCCTTGTCATGTTTCCTGTTATAGTTCCTTGATAATGTGAGTAGTCACGAAAGCGCTTGGAATTCTTCTATCTTTTCATAGTGGTTGTCTTGCATATTTTGATATCACCTGTTTACTGTGATCTTTTGCATATATATATATATATATATATATATATATATATATATATATATATATATATATATATATATATATATATATATAT
>WNWK01021564.1:2500-33914 GCA_009830355.1 Cherax destructor
AGGTAGTAAGTTACTGAAGGCTGTAAAGAGTTTTTATGAGGATAGTGAGGCTCAGGTTAGGGTGTGTAGGAGAGAGGGAGATTACTTCCCGGTAAAAGTAGGTCTTAGACAGGGTTGTGTAATGTCACCATGGTTGTTTAATATATTTATAGATGGGGTTGTAAAAGAAGTAAATGCTAGGGTGTTGGGGAGAGGGGTGGGATTAAATTATGGAGAATTAAATGCAAATGGGAGTTGACACAGTTACTTTTGCTGATGATACTGTGCTTATGGGAGATTCTAAAGAAAAGTTGCAAAGGTTAGTGGACGAGTTTGGGAGAGTGTGTAAAGGTAGAAAGTTAAAAGTGAACATAGATAAGAGTAAGGTGATGAGGGTATCAAACGATTTAAATAAAGAAAAATTGGATATCACATTGAGAGAGGGATTATGGAAGAAGTAAATGTTTTCAGATATTTGGGAGTTGATGTGTCAGCAGATGGGTTTATGAAGGATGAGGTTAACCATAGAATTGATGAAGGAAAAAAGGTGAGTGGTGCATTGAGGTATCTGTGGAGACAAAAACGTTATCCATGGAGGCAAAGAAGGGAATGTACGAAAGTATTGTGGTACCAACACTCTTATATGGGTGTGAAGCATGGGTTGCAAATGCTGCAGCGAGGAGGAGGCTAGAGGCAGTGGAGATGTCCTGTCTAAGGGCAATGTGTGGTGTAAATATTATGCAGAAAATTCGGAATGTGGAAATTAGGAGAAGGTGTGGAGTTACTAAAAGTATTTGTCAGAGGGCTGAAGAGGGTTGTTGAGGTGGTTTGGTCATTTAGAGAGAATGGATCAAAGTAGAATGACTTGGAGAGCGTATAAATCTGTAGGGAAGGAAGGCGGGGTAGGGTCGTCCTAGAAAAGGTTGGAGGGAGGTGGTAAAGGAGGTTTTGTGTACAAGGGCTTGGACTTCCAGTAAGCATGCGTGAGCTTGGTAGATAGGAGCAAATGGAGACAAATGGTTTTTAGGACTTGACGTGCTGCTGGAGTGTGAGCAGGGAAATATTTAGGAAGGGATTCAGGGAAACTGGCACAGGCCGGACTTGAGTCCTGGAGATGGGAAGTACAGTGCCTGCAGTCTGAAGGAGGGGTGTTAATGTAAGTGTAAGTGTAAGCACACCTCTGGCAAGACAGGGATGGAGCGAATGATTGTGAAAGTGTTTTCTTTTCAGGCCACCCTACTTTGGTGGGAAATGGCCGATGTGTTAATAAAAACAAAAATTACAAGGGATAACATTTCTTTCTTTCTTCACTAAACCATTATTATTTTGGCAGACTCATCTGATGCTCCAAACCGGTGGATATCAGTGTTCACTTCAGCAGACAACCGTCATGCACTACCTTTGTTCACTTCGCTTCTCAACGTTGTGTGTGGCTACAACCCTGTAGGCTTTGGAGTTCCATACAATCACCTTCTCTTCTCAGACTCCAGAGAACCACTAGTGGAAGTGGCTCTGCAGATCTTAATAACAACATTAGATCATGACATCACTGCTGCTTTATCAGAGATGGAAGAGGTTGGTTGTGTCATGTTAAATGTAAATTAACAAGAGTGGGAAAGATAGACACACTTTGCAGAGAGGAACTTCACTGAGATGTTTCGTCTGTGGAACAGGCTTTGGTTAATGAACTACTCTATGGTCTGTCTTGTCCACTTGTTGGCCTTGTTCTGCTTATCTCTTAACAACCTTGGACACCAAGGCTGTGTGTAGTGGCTGAAATTTGTATAAGACACTGAGTAGAAGACCAGGGTCTTCTGATGTTTATCTTAGCGAAACGATGATCCAGTAAATGGTTAATCATCTACTTGTATACAAGAGCTATGTTTTACCCCATTTAAAAATGAAAGGACCACTACACAGTAGATTTCTAAGATGTTTCCAGGTACTGGATTACCCAGTACAAAAATTTATTTTCTGCTTTATGAGAGTAAGTAATATCACAGTGTCATGTTGAGAGAGGTGAAGTAAAGTACCTTTTATTTATGTCAAAATTTGGTATTTGGTACAGTAAATTAACCCTTCCATGTTCTGCTGCCCTATACGTACAGGGAAGGATTTTAATCCTAGTTTGAATCCAGTTAGTGCACAGGAAACTCTTTGTAATACGTACTTGGTAACCAGTCAGAGCGCTAACTTTTTCCCAAGCCAAGTGAGAAATTGAAATGTGGAGAGCATTTCCCAATCATTCTCAGTTACTCATAAGTAAGAATATTGACACCTCCCATAATCTATCTCCTCTATGTACCTCTCTCTTCCAGGTAGATAAACACTTAATATAACCTCTTTGTCATGTCTCACCCTTATTCTAATCCATATAATTCTTTAATTTATGCACCTATTCCACCACTTCTCCTTCCATAGTTGATCATTTAATATTACTGCTGCCCCTAATAATAATAATTATTATAATATTTTTTAACACACCGGCCATCTCCCACTGAGGTAAGGTGACCCAAAAAGAAGAAGCACGTTAACCATCACTCACTCCATCACTGTCTTGCCAGAGACATGTCAATAGTACAGTTTGGATGCCCTTCCTACCTAACTGCAAATATCCCCACCCTTCCTTCAGAGTTCAGACACTGTACTCCCCATCTCTAGGACTCAAGTCCAGTTAATTGGTTTCTCTGAATCCCTTCAAAAATGTTACTTTGTCACACTCCAAAAACACATCAAGTCATATAAAGCACTTGTCACCACTCCTAACACACAAACCTGCTGGATGTCCAAGCCTGTCACATACAAAAACCTCCTCCCTGCTGGAGGTAGTGGAGATATCGTATCTGAGGGCAATGGGTGGCATAAATATTATGCAGAGAATTCGTAGTTTGGAGATTAGGAGGAATTACGTAGTTACTAAAAGTATTTTCCAGAGGGCTGAGCAGGGGTTGTAGAGGTGGTTTGGTCATTTAGAGAGGATGGAGTAAAATAGGTTGACTTGGAAGGTGTATAAATCTGTAGTGAAGTGAAGGAGGGGTAGGGGTCATCCTTGGAAAGGAATGAGGGATGGTGTAAAAGAGGTTTTATGTGCAAAAGGCTTGGACATACAGCAGGAATATGTGAGCATCTTAGATAGGAGTGAGTGGAGACAAATGGTTTTTGGGACTTGACGAGCTGCTGGAGTGTGAGCAAGATAATATTTTGTGAAGAGATTCAGGGAAACCGGTTAGCTGGACTTGAGTCCTGGAGGTGAAAGTACAATGCCTTCACTCTAGGAAGGGTAGAGGTGAGAAGTACAATGCCTTCACTCTAGGAAGGGTAGAGGTGGGAAGTACAATGCCTTCACTCTAGGAAGGGTAGAGGTGGGAAGTACAATGCCTTCACTCTAGGAAGGGTAGAGGTGGGAAGTACAATCCCTTCACTCTAGGAAGGGTAGAGGTGGGAAATACAATATGTACTTGCACTCTGTAGGACGGGTGGAGATATTGCAATTCAAAATGTCATTTGAATTGTGATATTTGCACACTTCTGGCAAGACAGCTTTTGAATGAGCAATGATACATGTTTTTTCTTTTTAGGATTGACCTACCTTGGTGGGAAGCTGCTCAGTGTAATAAAATTAATGTTCACTTATGAGTGTATCCAGTAAAGTATGTCTGTTTATAGCATCTGTGATTGTGTTGCAGTCTGCAGTGCCAGATAACCTGTTCATCAACTATCTGAGTCGCATCCACCGAGAAGAAGACTTCTCCTTCGTGCTTCGAGGTTTTACCCGCTTGCTAAATAATCCGCTTCAGCAGACCTATCTTCCACATTCCACCAAGAAAGTGAATTTTCATCAAGAGTTGATGGTCTTCTTTTGGAAGTTCTGTGACTATAACAAGGTTCGTGCAACAATGATGTTTGCATTTTTTGAAGTTTAAAATGTGACTGCATTTTGGATATACTATGGACTCTGTGGCTTTGAGGAATATGAGAACAGATGTACCATGAAAACTTCTTGGGTTTTTGGGATGAGACAGTAGGGTCACAGTGGGTGCCTCTGAAACAACCTAGTCATGGAAGTGCTGGTTGTAAAATCGTCCCACTCTAAGCTCTGGGGGTAGAGGGCTGCAGTGATGGGCCTAATATATGCATGGACATGGTTCGAGTCCCCATCCATTCTTCTATTTTTTTTCTTTAATAAAATTTAGAAGACATTTCACTTCTCGTTTATTTCAGCTCTAAAAGAAAATAATTTATCCATGTCCTAAGTACAGCTCCCACCTCTGGGAAAAATTACTCTTTATTCCAGGCTACTTGGTGCATTTCACAAGAAAATCAATCATATCATCAGTGAACCTGATCTAAGCCATTTCTACACAGAGTTGCAAGCTTAGCACTTACCATTAATATAATAACAATAATTACACTTCCAGCAAGTGTGCGTGAGCGTGTTAAATAGAAGTGAATGGAGATGAATGGTTTTTGGGACCTGACAAGCTGGAAATAAATGGTATAAAATACCGACACAATGGAAAAATAAACACATAAGTAGTATAATGTGATCCTTTATTGACAACGTTTCGCCCACGCAGTGGGCTTTATTGAGTCACAGACAGATCTGTCTGTGACTCGATAAAGCCCACTGCGTGGAACGTTCAATAAGGATCACATTATACTGCTTATGTATTTATTTTTCCACCTGACAAGCTATTGGAGTGTGAGCAGGGTAATATTTTGTGAAGGGATTCAGGGAAATCGGCATTGGGGGAAAAGTGCTGTCATGGATCGAGTCATGGCTCACCAATAAGAAGCAGAGAATGTGCATAAATGGGGTTAAATTCGAGTGGGGATCTGTAACAAGTGGTGTTCCACAGGGATCAGTCTTAGGCCCATTGTTATTTATAATATATATCAACGACCTTGATGAGGGAATTACTAGTGATATGAGCAAATTCGCCGATGACACGAAGATAGGTAGGATAATTGATTCAAACGTAGAGGTCAGGGAACTTCAGGAGGATTTAGACAAACTCAATTCCTGGTCAGAAAAGTGGCAGATGCAGTTCAATGTAGATAAATGCAAGGTTCTGAAGCTCGGGAGTGTCCATAACCCAAGCACTTATAAGTTAAATAACGTAGAACTTAGCCATACAGATTGCGAAAAGGACTTGGGGGTTATGGTAAGCAGCAACCTTAAACCAAGACAGCAATGCCTAAGCGTACGTAATAAAGCAAACAGATTACTGGGATTTATATCAAGAAGTGTAAGCAACAGAAGTCCAGAGGTTATATTACAGCTTTATACATCGTTAGTAAGGCCTCACCTAGATTACGCAGCTCAGTTCTGGTCTCCATATTACAGAATGGATATTAATTTGTTAGAAAACATTCAGCGTAGAATGACTAAATTAATACATAGCATTAGAAATCTTCCGTATGAAGAAAGATTGAAGACCCTGAAATTACATTCACTTGTAAGACGAAGAATGAGGGGAGACATGAACGAGGTATACATGTGGAAAATGGGTATTAACAAAGGGGATATAAATAAGGTCTTGAGGATATCTCACCAAGAGAGAACCCGCAACAATGGATTCAAATTAGATAAGTTTAGATTTAGAAAGGATATAGGAAAGTATTGGTTTGGAAATAGGGTAGTTGATGAGTGGAACAGTCTGCCTAGTAGGGTTATTGAAGCTAGGACCTTGGGTAGTTTCAAATTTAGGTTGGATAAATTCATGAGTGAGAGAGGTTGGATTTGAGTGGGAATTGCACATGAGTAAATAGAATTATCAAGCTTATTTCTTGGGTAGCAATGAAAAGTGGGTTGAACAAATATTCTGTTAGTGGGATGGAATGTGAAGGACCTGCCTAGTATGGGCCAACAGGCCTGCTGCAGTGTTCCTCCTTTCTTATGTTCTTATGACTTGAGTCCTAGAAATGGGATGTACAATGCCTGCACTTTAAAGGAGGGGTTTGGGATATTGGCAGTTTGGAGGGACATCTAAACTGTCGAATCTGAGCACCTCTGCAAAGACAGTGATTATGTATAAGTGATGGTAAAAGTGTTGAATGATGAAAGTTTTTTTTTCTTTCTTTTTTTTTTTGGGTCACCCTGCCTTGGTAGGAAACAGCTGACGTGTTAAAAAAAATTATACCTAAGTTGCATGCCTTTCTTTTTCTCACTACTACTATTACTACTACTATGGCTCTGGCTCTCATCAACTTGCAACTTGCATACTCTTTCTTCATATGTGAATGAATGGATTTTATATTTAAATATAAAAGAGGGGGTTATTTGATGGGGAGTTGTAGGTAATGGGAAGATTGTGGGAATATTTTGAGATGTTAAATGTTAATGAAGAAAGGGAGGCAGTGATTTCATGCATTGGCCAAGGAGGTATAATATCCTTTAGGAGTGAGAAAGAGCTGGATGTGAGAGTGGTGGAGTTGCATGAGGCTGTGGGTAAAATGAAGGGGAGGTAAAGCAGCTGGAATTGATGGGGTCTAGAGCATGAATATTTTCTTGGTATAAAGGCAAAGGGGGACAGTAAGTATGTTGAGTATAACAGGTAAAGTGTATGGGGGTCAAGAGCATGGTATAAAGGAGGTAAAGGGGGACAATAAGTATGTTGAGTATAACAGGTAAAGTGTATGGTAATCATTATTGAAAGAATTAAAGAGTAATACAGAAAGAAAGCAGGATTACAGATGAACTTGGAGGCTTCAGGAAAGGTAAGGGATGTGTAGACCAAGTGTTTACATTGAAGCATACAAATAAACAATATTTAGATAATAAGAAAGTTTTTGCTGCATTCATAGATTTATAAAAGGCATATGATAGGGTGGATAGAGGAGCATTGTGGCAGATGTTGCAAGTGTATTGAATAGCTGGTAGGTTACTGAAAGCAGATAAGAGTTTTTATAAGGATAAGCTCAGGTTAAGGTATGTAAGAGAGAGGGACATTATTTTCAAATAAAAGTTGGCCTTAGACAGGTATGCATGATGTCGCAGTGGTTTGTAAAAGAAGTGCATTCAGAGGTGTTGGGAAGAGGTGTGGGATTAAAATATGCAGAATCTAATTCACAATGGGAGTTGTAACAGTTGCTTTTTGCCAATGACACCATGCTTTTTGGAGATTCTGAAGAGAAGTTGCAATGGTTGGTGGACGAATTTGAGAGGGTATGTGAAAGGAAATCAAAAGTGAGCATAGGAAAGATCAAATTGATGAGGGTAACAAGCGATTTAGGTAATGAAAGATTGGATATCAGATTGGAAGGTGGGAGTATGGAGAAAGTGAATGTGTTCAGATATTTGGAAGTGGACTTGTCAGTAAATGGATCTATGAAAGACCAGGTGAACTTTTCATTCTTTATGGCTCAATTTTTTTTCCTTTTCAGAAATTTTTGTTCTACGTTTTGAAAAGTAGTGATGTGTTGGACATCCTGGTTCCTATACTGTACCATCTCAATGATGCCCGTGCTGACCAGTGTAAGTGGTTTGTTAACTTGACTCTTCTAGGGTTAACCCTGCATTTAGAAATTTAGGAAGGAATACACAAGTGTATATGCAGAAATGAAGTAAATCTTGTGCAAGGAATGTAAATGTGGGAATAATAGTAATAGTTTATTTCCACAACATCTTTGGTTGTTACAAAAATTTTGTGACAGCTAGTAGTACATAAGGAAAGCTTTTTGTTATGCAGAGTATTTTTGGCAAAGTAAACATTAAGCATAAGACTAAGAGAACTTAATGGAGGGAAAGGGTAAGGGTGGTTTTGTGTACAAGGGGCTTGGACATAGAGCAGGCATGTGTGAGAGTGTTAGATAGGAGTAGAGGCAAGTGGTTTTGGGACTTGGCGAGCTGTTGGAGTGTGAGCAGGGTAATATTTTGTGAAGGGATTCAGGGAAACTGGTTAGCCAGACTTGAGTCCTGGAGGTGGGAAGTATGGTGCCAGCACTCTAAAGGAGCGGGGTTCAGGATATTTGCTGTTTAGAGGTACAGTGGTACCTCGGTTAATGATATTTTTTTGTTCCAGAATGCTGTTCAAGTGCCATTACCAAACAAATTTATCCCCATAAGGAATAATGTAAAATAGACTAGTCCTTTTAGACCCCCAAAAATACACTTATAAAAGCATTTAAAAAAATAAACTTACATAAAAGGGCGAGTTTGGGGACCATCATTAACCGAGGTACCACTGTACATCTAAACTGTTGCATCTGTGCATATCTGGCAAGACAGTGATAGTGTAAATGATGGTGAAAGTGTTTCTTTTTCAAGTCACCCTGCCTCAATGGGAGACAACCAGCCTGTTAAAAAAAAATGTATACGTATACGTAAAGGCATTAGGAAATACATACATACATACGGTAAAAGTAATTCTAATAAATTTACAAATGAACGTAGATGAAAGTAGGTTAATAGTGGAGACTGGCACATGATTTATTAGAAAAAATTAAGGTTCCAGCCAAATTTTAATCTCAGGTGCAGTGTCCTTTGCCCTTTGTGTTTCCTCATCTACATCAGTGACCTTCTCAATGTATCTCAGGTACTTAAACCTGTTATCTTTGTAGATGACACAACTTTTGTCATTGTAATAATGCTGGTAGAATTATCAACAATATGTTAGGCAAAAGAACACATGCAACTGTGATATTTTATTATGGCAACATTTTGCCCTCCAAGACCTTTGTCAAGCCATTATGGCTTATTAAAGCTCCTGGAGAGTGAAACGTTGCCACAATAAAATATTGCATTAGTTGCACATGTGTCCTTTTACCTAACTTTTGTAATCTAATCAGTTCTGGTTTCTCTCAATAACACTGTTAATAATGAGTTCGTAAAGATATCTAACTTGGGTGACTACGAGTGGACTGGCTCTTAGTATTGACAAGACTTTCTGCATGATGTCTGGGGACAGAGTGAAAATTGTACAATTCAATGTAAATGATTCACTCATTATAAGACCATATGAGGAAAAATTCTTCTGTCTATGCCCTAACAGCAATTTCAAATTCAGTGCTCACATCCAGTACATATCAAGGTCTCCATAACAGTGGTCATTCTTTTTATGTGCTTTATATGCCTTAAACAACAGGGTTTTTACTAGGTGTGCTTCAGTTATTGGGATGGCCTAAACCATGAAAAATCATTCTTTGTTATATTTTATAAGTCTGGGAAACAGGGTAAATCTTTGATTTTTTTATGTGTGATTGATTCAGAATGGAGGGCAAGTGTTGTATAGGAGAGTGCTGGGGATGGTGATTAAAGAACAGAGAGGTTGCTTTAGTGGCAGGCTGCTGACAGTGTTTATATTGGATTCTGGTTTTTTTTTTCATTTTGTGTACAATTGGCCAAATTACTGACTTCTGTGCACATTTTAAAGTTGTTTTGATCAATGAATGTGCAATGTCTTGTGCTCAGTTGATAGAATGGAAGGTAAAGTATGAAATAGTTAGAATTTGGGTTGATTTGAGCATTGGAATTGGCTTAAATTATGACTCAAGTTGGATGATCATCAAAAGTTGCTCCCGAATCTCCAACCCTTGACCCTCCATTGCATTTAAATTCCCAGACTTCAATATTATACTTCATAATGACTTCCATTAGACTCGTCCACTTAAATTGTGCCCAGACCTCCAACTTCGTTCCTGCATAATTCCATAAGTTTTCCATCAAATTTCACATTTTTTGTGTCATTACTTTCAGGAAAAGATTCTTGCCATTTCAAAAAATATTTTTTATTAAATTGCAACACTCAGCACTTTTAATTTCAGGGATCATGACAGTGAAAGGATTAATTTTAGTCTAAGTTTGGCCTAAATGCTTTCTTCCCAATCCCAGTGGGACTGGGAACACGCCCAGTCCCACTGGGTGCATGATGTTTGTAGGATTGTATGATCCAGTGGTTAGAGCGGTGTGAACTTTGACTGGCTTCCCACGAGGTGGGGCAAAGTAGCGCAGGATCGATTCCCAGCCATGCCAGAGTTTGCTAATGCTTCAGTACTACTTGTTTCAGGGTAGCATTAATATTAAATAACAGTATATTGAAGGATCAGTGCTAATATAGAGATACCAGTTCAAAACAGTATTGGGTGTTTGCAAATATTATGTTAAATACAGTGGACCCCCAGTTTTTGTAATTACAGTGGACCCTCGCTATTCGAACACTCCAAACTTGCCCTTTTATGTAAGTTTATTATTGTAAGTGCTTTTATAAGTGTATTTTTTGGGGGTCTGAAATGGACTAATTTAATTTACATCATTCCTTATGGGAATAAATTCGTTTGGTAACAGCACTTGAACAGCATTTTGGAATGAAGAATGTTCAAAAGTCGGGGGTCCACTGTAATTCGTTCCAGAATGCTGTTCAAGTACCTTTACCAAACGAATTTGTTCCAATAAGGAATAATGTAAATTAGATTAGTCCTTTTAGACCCCCAAAAATACACTTACAAAAGCACTTACAAAAATACACTTACATAATTGTTCGAGTTTGGAGCAGTACGAAAACTGGGGATCCACTGTAGGTTTATTTTTTGATAGTGTAAATAATTTGACTTCAGTATGTGGCACAAAGTAATTGTTTTAGCTTAGTCTTGAATTCAGTAAGAATGTTACAGTTTTTCAGTTCATCCTGTAAGTTATTCCACATCTTTGGCTCTTTAATTAACATAGAGTTTCTGTAGAAGTTCCGTTGAACATGAGGGACATCAAAGAGGTACAGTGGACCCTCGGTTTTCGTTCACCTCCAAACTCGAACAATTATGTAAGTGTATTTTTGTAAGAGCTTTTGTAAGTGTATTTTTGGGGGTCTGAAACGACTACTCTAACTTACATTTGTACTTATGGGAACAAGTCATTCTGTTCCGGTAACAGCACTCAGAACAGCATTCTGGAAAGAATTTTCAACGAAAACCGAGGGTCCACTGTATTTGTTTCATGTGTGGTACTTACGTGTTCTGTTACAATTTCCTAGGACTTGACTGAGTTCAGCATCAGCATTATAGTGTAGTGTTTTGAAGATGTGTATTTTACTATAGCTTGTATGAATGGCATTTACATGTACTAGTAGGTTTAAGGATGTGAACTACAACAGAAAACACAGACACAATACAAGAAATAAGTATCTCTTTGATGTACCACGTATTCAACTCAACCTCTACAGTAACTTAATGAAAATAAAGGGCCCTAAAATTTGGAAATTCTAGAAGATTCAAAAGGTTTCCCTTCTGCCACCTGCTTCAAAAATGTAGTTAAAAAGGCAACTCAGTCTGCCCTAAAACCTGCTTAGATCAATTATGTTAAAAGTTCTGAATATATTTAAATGTTGAATAACCAAAGCTGTCTAATGGTTTGTAAGTACAATAGAACAAAAGCAAGTTCTGAATAAACTATGTCAAAAATTTTTATTATTTCATCATTAGTGCTCTTTATAGATCTTAGCCAAAATTGACAAGAAATAAGTATACGTATTACAGTACGTTTGGTCAGGTAGGTGTACAGATGATTGTGAATTACAGATTGTGAAACTCATCAAAGGTATTAAAAATTTTTTGATAGTACTGATAGATGAGAGATTGATCTTTAGTTATTAACATCAGTTGACTCACCATCTTTGTGGAAGGGTGTTATCCTGACTTTCTTGAGAGCATCTTGATAGATTTGTTTCTCAAATGATTTGCTGAAAAGTAATGCAGTAGCTGGAGATAATACTTTTGCAACTTTTTTGTAGATGATTGTTTGTGTGCCATTTGCACTACTGGCTGAATATTTAAGTGATTCTATTAGCTATTGAAGGTATTTCTGTAGGAATAGTGGGAGCCAAATATAAGGAGTTTGGAAAATTGTCAGATAGCAACTGATGCTGGTTTGAACTTCTGGAATGTTATGTGCATGGTTTGTCCCTACTGTAGCAAAGAAGTTATTTTAATGGTGTCAGTAATCAAGAGTGGAGGTTCATTTACTCTTGAGAGGATTACTGTACTTGTTGCTTTCTTGAAGATTTTCTTTATCCTTGAATTGGGAGGAGTGTGTTCCGCATTTGTTTTATACTATCACCCTTTTTAATAATTAAATCTAGTGCAGTAGTACCATAGTTTTGTTTATATCTTCTTAAAATAGTAATAAGTGATACAGAGTATATCTTTACTGTTTTCTTGGAAATGAAGCCTAGTCTGTACTTCTCATTATTGCATTTCTTGTTTTCCCTCTTGCCTGTAAGGAGCTCTTGATGCAAGGAATTGGGCCCGTCCTCCCCTACCCTGGATCAAACCTGATTGCTTCCCATTCTCCAAGGTGTTCTATGACCTCTACAGATCTGAACTGTCGTATCTACATATGTCTGGCAAGACATTGATAGTGTGAATGATGGTGAAAGTGTTTCTTTTTTTGATCACCCTGCCTTGGGAGACAGCCAGCTTATTAAAAAAAATTATAATGATGATAATAATATTGCTTGGGATATTTGCTGTTTAGAGTGACTTATAAACTGTCATATCTGCATGCCTCTGCAAAGACCCAGGAGAATAAGGAGAGCAGTCGTAGAGCCAGAAATGAATATGCACAGGTTAGAAGGGAGGCCCAAAGACAATACGAGAATGACATAGCAGCGAAAGCCAAATCTGACCCAAAGCTGTTGTACAGCCACATCAGGAGAACAACAGTCAAGGACAAGGTAATCAGGCTGAGGAAGGAAGGAGGGGAGGTCACAAGAAATGACTATGAAGTGTGTGAGGAGCTCAACATGAGATTCAAAGAAGTGTTCACAGAGGAGATAGAAGGGCCTCCAGAGAGGCGGAGAGGTGGGGTACACCATCAGGTGTTGGACACAATACATACAACTGAGGAGGAAGTGAAGAGGCTACTAAGCGAGCTAAATACCTCAAAGGCGATGGGGCTGGATAACATTTCTCCATGGGTCCTGAGAGAGGGAGCAGAAGAGCTATGTGTACCACTAACAACAATCTTCAACACATCTATCGAAACAGGGCGACTACCTGAGGTATGGAAGACAACAAATGTAGTCCCAATTTTTAAAAAAGGAGACAGGCACGAAGCACTAAACTACAGGCCAGTGTCACTGACATGTATAGTATGCAAGGTCATGGAGAAGATTATCAGGAGAAGAGTGGTGGAGCACCTAGAAAGGAATGAGCTTATCAACGACAGCCAGCATGGTTTCAGGGATGGGAAATCTTGTGTCACAAACCTACTGAAGTTCTATGACAGGATGACGGCAGTAAGACAAGAGAGAGAGGGGTGGGTATATTGCATTTTCTTGGACTGTAAGCAGGCGTTTGACACAGTTCCACACAAGAGATTTGTGCAAAAGCTGGAGGACCAGGCAGGAATAACAGGGAAGGCACTACAATGGATCAGGGAATACCTGTCAGGAAGACAACAGCGAGTCATGATAAGTGGCGAGGTGTCAGAGTGGGTGCTTGTAACGATCGGGGTGCCACAGGGATCAGTCCTAGGTCCAGTGCTGTTTCTGGTATTTGTGAACGACATGACAGAAGGAATAGACTCCGAAGTGTCCTTGTTTGCAGATGATGTGAAGTTGATGAGAAGAATTCAATCGGAAGAGGACCAGGCAGAATTACAGAGGGATCTGGACAGGCTGCAGGCCTGGTCCAGCAACTGGCTCCTGGAATTCAACCCCACCAAGTGCAAAGTCATGAAGATTGGGGAAGGGCAAAGAAGACCACCGACGGAGTATAGTCTAGGGGGCCAGAGACTACAAACCTCACTCAAGGAAAAGGATCTTGGGGTGAGTATAATGCCGGGCACATCTCCTGAGGCACACATCAACCAAATAACTGCTGCAGCATACGAAAGCCTGGCAAACCTAAGAACAGCATTCCGACATCTTAATAAGGAGTCATTCAGGACCCTGTACACTGTGTGCGTTAGGCCCATACTGGAGTATGCAGTGCCAGTTTGGAACCCTCACCTAGCCAAGCTTGTAAGGAAACTAGAAAAAGTGCAGAGGTTTGCAACAAAACTAGTCCCGGAGCTAAGGGGTATGTCCTACGAGGAGAGGTTACGGGAAATTGACCTGACGACATTGGAAGACATGAGGGATAGAGGGGATATGATAACGACATATAAAATACTGAGAGGAATCGACAAGGTGGACAGAGACAGAATGTTCCAGAGGTGGGACACAGCAACAAGGGGTCACAGTTGGAAGTTGAAGGCTCAGATGAACCACAGGGATGTTAGGAAATATTTCTTCAGTCACAGAGTTGTCAGGAAGTGGAATAGTCTGGGAAGTGATGTAGTGGAGGCAGGATCCATACATAGCTTTAAGGAGAGGTATGATAAAGCTCATGGAGTGGGTAGAGTGACCAAGTAGCGGCCAGTGAAGAGGCGGGGCCAGGAGATGTGACTCGACCCCTGCAACCACAACTAGGTGAGTACAACTAGGCGAGTACAGTGATAGTGTGAATGATGGTGAAAGTGTTTTTTTTTTGGTGTCACCCTGCCGTAGTGGGAGACAGCCAGTGTGGTAAAAAACAATTGTTTTCCCTGGGAAAATAAAAAAAATACAAATAATGGATTGTAAAATTTACTTGCAGCAAGAGTGGGGCTGATGCACATAGGTGTTTTTATCCTGCTGTTACTGAGTGGTGAACGTAACTTTGGTGTGCGTCTTAACAAGCCCTACACAGCTTCTGTGCCCATGGATATTCCAGTATTTACAGGTCAGACACAAACATTTTAATTTTTGTGATAACTTTATGTGAATAAACAAATAATAATAATATACTGTATTATGATATATGAAAGCTTTTAGAAACATTAGAGTGGGTATAAACAGTTTATAAAATACTTCATTACCATGGTAATATATTAAGATGCTATGCACTTTATTACAAGAGTAAATATTGTTTGCAGGCACACATGCAGACTTAATGATCATTGTGTTCCACAAGATCATCACCACAGGTCACCAGCGTCTCCAGCCACTCTTTGACTGCCTTCTTACCATCCTTGTTAATGGTGAATACTTAATACCTATCACTGTTTTGTTTTCTTAGCAATGTCAAAAATATGTAGATGCTGGTGAGCTCTTGATCCAAGAAACTCAACTTACCTTTCCCTTGCTTGGATTGAATTTCAATGCCTCATTTCACAGGTGCTACATAATTCCTATGGGCTTAACATCTTTCTCTGATTAAAATATAACAATTGTGAATAACATCAATCTTTAATGACTGATGCATCGTATGTAATGGATGGAAAGTTTCATTGGTTTAGGATGTGTAGCCTAAAATTTTGTTGAATTTTTTGCAATAACTGGAAAATGCATCTTCTGGTCAGCTTTAAACTTTTAGTACTGATGTGTTTACCTCCAAAGAAACAATCTCTTCCTGTTAGGTTGTGTAAGATATCATGGATCAGTTTTACTAATCAGATTGTTTTTTTGTAAAATAATTGGAGAATGTCTCTTCTGATCAGAAATAAGTTATTGTTTGACTTTATTTGGTTATCCTAACTTAAATAAGTCACAGTGTTTGACTGTCTGGTTATACTAGGTTAAATAAACTTAATATTCTTTTATGTGTATCTAACATTTATGTGCCTGAAAGACCATTATTAAAAATTTGTGTTTTGTACACTAAACTTACATAAAGCTTACTTACCTACTTACTGTACTGTCTTAGAAGGTGGTCATTTATACCTGGAGAAAGGTATGGCTTGATTTTGGTCTGTGTAGGTTCCAATTTGCTTTTTTAGAAACTGAAAATTAAAATACAGCCTCTCCTCACTTAACGACGGAGTTCCGTTCTTAATTTTCAAAACTACCGTTAAAAGACACCTTATCTCCCTAACACACCCCACCATCAGCTAGCTATGAGAAAACCTCCTATTCTCTTTTTTGTATCGTGAACACATCCAAAACAAAATAGACTTACTCTCTTTTTTTTTTTTTTCAACGAGTCGGCCGTCTCCCACCGAGGCAGGGTGACCCAAAAAGAAAGAAAATCCCCAAAAAGAAAATACTTTCATCATCATTCAACACTTTCACCACACTCATTCATAATCACTGTCTTTGCAGAGGCGCTCAGATACGACAGCTGAGAATAAGTCCCTCCCAGCTGTTACTATCCCTGACCCCTCCTTTAAAGTGCAGGCATTGTACTTCCCATTTCCAGGACTCAAGTCCAACTAAATCAATTAACTGGTTTCTCTGAATCCCTTCACAAAATGTTACCCTGCTCACACTCCAACAGATCGTCATGTCCCAAAAACCATTCATCTCCATTCACTCCTATCTAACATGCTCACACATGCTTGCTGGAAGTCCAAGCCCCTCGCCCACAAAACCTCCTTTACCCCTCCCTCCAACCTTTTCTAGGACGACCCCTACCCCGCCTTCCTTCCCCTACAGATTTATACGCTCTCCAAGTCATTCTACTTTGATCCATTCTCTCTAAATGACCAAACCACCTCAACAACCCCTCTTCAGCCCTTTGACAAATACTTTTAGTAACTCCACACCTACTAATTTCCACACTCCGAATTTTCTCCATAATATTTACACCACACATTGCCCTTAGACAGGACATCTCCACTGCCTCCAGCCGCCTCCTCGCTGCCGCATTTACAACCCGTGCTTCACACTCATATAAGAGTGTTGGTACCACTATACTCTCGTACATTCCCTTCTTTGCCTACATGGATAACGTTTTTTGTCTCCACAGATACCTCAATGCACCACTCACCTTTTTTCATTCAACAATTCAATGGTTAGCCTCATCCTTCATAAACCCATCCGCTGACACGTCAACTCCCAAATATCTGAAAACATTTACTTCTTCCATAATCCCTCTCTCCAATGTGATATCCAATTTTTCTTTATTTAAATCGTTTGATACCCTCATCACCTTACTCTTATCTATGTTCACTTTCAACTTTCTACCTTTACACACCCTCCCAATCTCGTCCACTAACCTTTGCAACTTTTCTTTAGAATCTCCCATAAGCACAGTATCATCAGCAAAAAGTAACTGTGTCAACTCCCATTTTGCATTTAATTCCCCATAATTTAATCCCACCCCTCTCCCCAACACCCTAGCATTTACTTCTTTTACAACCCTATCTATAAATATATTAAACAACCATGGTGACATTACACATCCCTGTCTAAGACCTACTTTTACCGGGAAGTAATCTCCCTCTCTCCTACACACCCTAACCTGAGCCTCACTATCCTCATAAAAACTCTTTACATCCTTCAGTAACTTACTACCTATTCCATACACTTGCAACATTTGCCACATTGCTCCCCTAGCCACTCTATCATATGCCTTTTCTAAATCCATAAATGCAATGAAAACTTCTCTACCTTTATCTAAATACTGTTCACATATATGCTTCACTGTAACACTTGATCTACACATCCGCTACCCACTCTAAAGCCTCCTTGCTCATCTGCAATCCTACTCTCTGTCTTACCTCTATTTTTTTCAATAATAACCCTGCCATACACTTTACCTGGTATACTCAGTAAACTTATTCCTCTATAATTCTTACAATCTCTTTTATCCCCCTTCCCTTTATATAAAGTTTTTTCTTGTTTTCAGCAAAATTTCTTGACAGAACCTCTCCCATTCTTTCATCTGCTCTTCTTTTGCACTCTCTCACCACTCTCTTCACCTTTCTTTCACTCTCTATATACTCTGCTCTTCTATTAACACTTCTGTTTTGTAAAAACCTCTCATACGCTATCTTTTTCTCTTTTATCACACCCTTTACTTCTTCATTCCACCACTCACTCCTCTTTCCTCCTGCACCCACCCTCCTATAGCCACAAACTTCTGCCCCACATTCTAATATACTGCATTTTTAAAACTATCCCAACTCTCTTCAACCCCCCCACTACTCATACTTGCACTAGCCCACCTTTCTGCCAATAGTTGCTTATATCTCACCCTAACTTCCTCCTCCCTTAGTTTATACAATTTTACCTCTCTCTTACTTGCTGTTGCCATTTTCTTTGTGTCCCATCTACCTTTTACTCTAACTGTAGCTACAACTAAATAATGATCCGATATACCCGTTGACCCTCTATAAACATGAACAGTGGTCCCTCGGTTTTCGTGCATCTCCAAACTCGAACATTTATGTAAGTGTATTTTCGTAAGTGCTGTTGCAAGTGTATTTTTGGGGGTCTGAAATAGACTAACCTACGTGACATTATTTCTTAAGGAAGTAAATTCGTTCGGTAATGGCACTTGAGCAGCATTCTGGAATGAATTTTCGGCGAAAACCGAGGGACCACTGTATATCCTGAAGCCTACCCATCAACCTTTTATCCACCAATACATAATCTAACAAACTACTTTCATTACGTGATATATCATACCTTTTGATTCTGTATCAGTCACATCAGTACAATGTTACCTTGTGTTTAAGTATCACCTACATCAGTACAGTGTTACCTTGTGTTTCAGTATCACCTACATCAGTACAGTGTTACCTTGTGCTTCAGTATCACCTACATCAATGCAGTATTGGTGTATGTTTCAGTTTCACCATACATCAAGACAATGTCTATGGTAGCAGCCAACAAGCTGCTCCACTTGCTGGAGGCCTTCTCCACCCCATGGTTCCTCTTCTCTGCTCCACATCACCACCACCTCGTGTTCTTCCTCCTGGAAACATTCAACAACATCATACAGTATCAGTTTGATGGTAAGTAAGTGCTAGATAATGATACAAGAATGGCAGTATTAAAGAATAAAAAGACACAGTACAGTGTCTAGAACAATACACAAATAACCCACACATAGGAGAAAGAAACTTACATGCGGGTTATTTGTGCATGCCAGTATTATTTTAACCTAGGTAGTAGGTGTTGTAAGAGTCGACTAAAATGCCGGGAGCAGGGGGCTAGTAACCCCTTCTCCTGTATATATTACTAAATGTAAAAGGAGAAACTTTCGTTTTTCTTTTTGGGCCACCCCGCTTCGGTGGGAAACGGCTGACGTGTTGAAAGAAAGAAAAGAAGTAGGTTGGTAGTCAGCAACCACCCAGGGAGGTACTACCATCCCCTGTAATTGTTTTACATGATGGTAGGATTGCTGGTGTGTCTTTTCTGTCTCATAAACATGCAGGATTTCAGGTACGTTTTGCTACTTCTACTTACACTTAGGTCACACTACACATGCATGTACAAGCATATATATATACTAACCCCTCAGGGTTTTTCTTCTATATTTCTTCCTAGTTCTTGTTCTTGTTTATTTCTGCTTATCTCCATGGGGAAGTGGAACAGTATTCTTCTTCCATAAGCTATGCGTGTCGTAAGAGGCGACTAAATGCCGGGAGCAATGGGCTAGTAACCCCTTCTCCTGTATAAATTACTAAAAACAAGGAAAAGAAAAACTTTATAAAATTGGGATATTTGAATGTGCATGGATGTAGTGTGAATGATAAGAAAGAGATGATTGCTAATGTTATGAATGAAAAGAAGTTGGATGTCCTAGCCCTAAGCGAAGAAAAGCTGAAGGGGGTAGGCAAGTTTCAGTGGGGAGAAATAAATGGGATTAAGTCAGGAGTATCTGAGAGAGTTAGAGCTAAGGAAGGGGTAGCAATAATGTTGAAGGATCAGTTATGGAGAGAGAAGAGGGAATATAAATGTATAAATTCAAGGATTATGTGGATTAAAATATGGGTCGGATGTGAAAAGTGGGTCATAATAAGTGTGTATGCACCTGGAGAAGAGAGGAGTGTAGAGGAGAGAGAGAGATTTTGGGAAGAAGTTGAAAAGAAGTTGGATGTCCTAGCCCAAAGTGAAGCAAAGCTGAAGGGGGTAGGCAAGTTTCAGTGGGGAGAAATAAATGGGATTAAGTCAGGAGTATCTGAGAGAGTTAGAGCTAAGGAAGGGGTAGCAATAATGTTGAAGGATCAGTTATGGAGAGAGAAGAGGGAATATAAATGTATAAATTCAAGGATTATGTGGATTAAAATATGGGTCGGATGTGAAAAGTGGGTCATAATAAGTGTGTATGCACCTGGAGAAGAGAGGAGTGTAGAGGAGAGAGAGAGATTTTGGGAGATGGTAAGCAAGTGTGTAGGAACTTTTGAGCTAAGTGAGAGTAATTATGGTAGTGGGCCTAAATGCTAAAGTAGGAGAAGCGTTTAGAGAGGGTATTACAATATTACAAAATTAGTTACGAGAGCTATGGGTAAACCCAATTACTCGGCCTGTTATTCTAAGGGAATCTGCTCTCATAACTAACACTGCGATACCGTAATAAAATAATAAAGGGTTTTTGTCCAGGGTATAAAAAATACTGACACATTAATTTATAAATACAGTGGTCCCTCGGTTTTCGTGCATCTCCAAACTCAAACATTTATGTAAGTGTATTTTCGTAAGTGCTCTTGCAAGTGTATTTTTGGGGGTCTGGCAAGACAGTGATGGAGTGAGTGATGAAAGTTCTTTTTTGGGGCCACCCTGCCTTGGTGGGAAACGGCCAATGTGTTAATAAAATTTATAAAATATATATTAACAACTAAAATTTACTGCACACATCTGGGACTGCAGGGATCATTCATACAAAATATTCACTTCACTCATCCTTTCTACAATTCACACAGCAGGATATAAAGTGCTGCGCATTAAAGCAATTCTGGGTGGAGGCAGCCAGCATATTTTAATAGTAAAAGTAATATCCTACCTTGGTAGTAATTTCAGTGAGACAAAAAGATACGCTGGCCTGGCAACTTGTAGCGTAATGTCTCAGGACTCCCTAGGCTGCTGACTGCATCTTAAGTGTCTTTTATGCTTGTGTTGTGAACATATTTGTGTCCATGGTCTTCCTGTGCCATGTGGCCTAGAGTGCCACGTTTGTCTGATCACATTGACTCCAGGATCAGGGACTGATTACCTCAAACTCCTGATCTTCCACCATTCTTCTCTGTATTGGACTGAGGAAGCCATTGGCTGGCAAAATGTTCCCACAATAAAATTACCTAAGTGTTGCACAAGTGTCTCATTCATTAACTTGTCAGTTGTCTGAACCATTTATCTACATTTGATGTACTGTTCAGGTGGCTGATTCGGTAATAGGAAAATACATAAGACATAATAACCACATACTGTACTGTATAAAATTATCAATTAATATGAATGATAGATGAAGAATTTCTAACACTATCAAAAGGGAGAACAAGAAGCCAAAGTTATAACTTTTTATGTACAGTTGAATTTACAGGCCAAGAACTATTATCCTACCTCAGCTCATTTCAAGGTTATGAGCACAGGTGTAGTCTAGTGGCCTGTGCACCTGTTTGTGAGTGAGTCAGTATGATATGCAAATAACAGTGTAGGGACCAATCAAAAGACGTCATAGAATAACTTCTTAAATGTGTATTCATTCACCAATGTGTATTCTTGCCTCTGGCAAGAGAGTGATAGTGTGAATGATGGTGAAAGTGTTTCCGTTTTTTTTTTTTTCACCCTGCCTCAGCAGGAGACAGCCAGAGTGTTAAAAAAATTTACAATAAGATAATTTATAAGCAAGAGACAAGGATGAACCATCTAAGACCAGAGTTGAGGTAAGACTGCCTATTTTGCTTTACGAGTGCTTTGACATCATTTCACAGAATTGGTGGGCTTTCTTGTAATTGGTTGGATGAACCGAATAGCATAGCAGTGAGGCCCCGCTTGTTATACTCTTAACTACCAGTTCGCTGGTTGGGAGGGCATGACTGTGGGTGTGACATACTACGTCAAATAAACAGTCACCTAACACTCAAGTACGTACCTACTTACTGCTAGGGGAACAGCGACAACAAGTGTAACAAAAGATGCCCACTCCACCTGTGCCAGGGATTGAACCACAGACCCTTAGTTTGTGAGCTGATGGCACTGCCAACTGACCCACAGTGCACAAAGAATACACACATTTTCTTTTTGTAGCTAAAATGACATTATTGACTGGGGGCTTGTGCTGGCATATTTAATGACAGGTGGGTTTTATTGGTATAATTATCATTACAGGTGGCTTGTATTGATATAATTATCTCAACAGGTAACAGCAATTTGGTGTACACAATCATACGCAAGCGACAGGTGTTCCACTCCTTAGCCAACCTGCCTACAGACTACGGCACCATCAACAAGTCTCTGAGCCGGCGAGGCAAGAGAGGTCTATTGCGCCAACCCTCGACGGAATCAACTCGAGGACAGAGGAGCATGGAGGGAGCTCTGCCGGCACAGCCTGCACAGCCTGGCACCAAGACTGCTACCCTAGCTGCCATGCCTAGTAAGATGTGTGTGTGTGCGCGCATGTAGGTGTACATGCATGCGTATTTGTGTATGTGTGTACTCACCTGTTTGTGGTTGCAGGGATCGATTCACAGCTCTCCTTCACGTGTGTGTGCGTGTGCATGTGTGCATGCACACTGATGTGTGTGTATGTGTACTCACCTAATTGTGGTTGCAAGGATCGAGTAAAAGCTCCTCGCCCCTGCCTTTTCACTGGTCGCTACTGGGTCACTCCCTGCTCTTTGAGCTTTATTATACCTTTTCTTAAAGCTATGTATGGATCCTGCCTCCACCACCTCACTTTCCAGATTATTCCACTGCCTGACAACTTTGTGACTGAAGAAATGCTTCCTAACATCTCTATGACTCATCTGAGTTTTCAACTTCCAATTGTGACCCCTTGTCGCTGTATCCCATTTCTAGAACATCTTATCTCTGTCCACCTCGTTGATTCCTCTCAGTACTATTTTATATGTTGTTATGTCCCCCTGTCCCTCCTGTCCTCCAGTGTCATAAGGTCAGTTTCCCTTAACCTCTCCTCATAGGACATGCCCCTTAGCTCCAGGACTAGTCTTGCTGCAAACCTTTGCACTTTCTCTAATTTCCTCACGTGCTTTCCCAGGTGTGGGTTCCAAACTGGTGCTGCATACTCTAATACAGTATAGGTCTGACTTACACGGTGTACAGAGTCCTGAATGACTCCTTACTGAGATGTCGGAAAGCTATTCTTAGGTTTGCTGGTCGCCCATATGCTGCAGTAGTTACTTGGTTGATGTGTGCCTCAGGAGATATGTTCAGTATTATACTCACCCCAAGATCCTTTTCCTTGAGTGAGGTTTGTAGTCTTTGGCCCCCTAGGCTGTATTCTGTCTGCTGTCTTCTTCTCTGTGTGTGTGCGTGCATGCACTGGTGTACTTACCTATTTGTGGTTGCAGGGGTTGATTCACAGCTCCTGGCCCTGCCTCTTTGCTGGTTGCTACTAGGTCCACTTTCTCCCTGCTCCATGAGCTTTATCGTATCTCTTCTTAAACCTATGTAAGATGTGTTTGTGTACTTTATACATATTCACCAATATGTGGTTGTAGGGGTTGAGTCTCAGCTCCTGGCCTCACCTCTTCCCCGGTCACTACTGGGTTCACTCTGTCCTGGCATTGAGAGCTTTACTGTACCTCTTCTTAAAGCTGTGTATAGAAACTGTGAGTGTGTGAGATTACTTGGGATCACCATGTAATGTGTGTCCCTACAACAGCAGAGCTCTGCTCATTCTTTCCCACCTTTACATTTCATCTTTTCCTATAATTTGTAGTGTTTAGTAGAGGTAGCACAGCCAACTTCCTCTGGGATTCAGCAGTCTACACTCTTCCTTCCATCATTCAACAAAAACATTTTTAAACCCTTTTCAGAACTGTTGCTTTGCTCTGGTTCTTTTGTACCATTTTGTAGACTTTTTATTTCAGGTAGATATTTTACGGTACCTAGGTACAGTGGTACCTCGACTTACGATATTAATCCGTCAGAGAGGGCATATCTTAAGGCGAAACAATCGTTACTCGAATCAATTTTCCCCATAAGAAATAATGGAAATAAATTTAATCCGTCCAAGACTTCCAAAAGTAGTTTAATAAAATATTTTTTAGAACTTTTTGACATTAAATAATACACAATTTAATGAAGAATACCTAAATACACATGTAAATATTGTACAATAACATGTCACTTACATTTATTGAAGAGTTGTTGATGTGTGGAGGACGGGAGGAGGGGAGAAGGTGGAGTAGTATGCTAGTGTTTGGAAGGGGAATCCCCTTCCATTAACACTGCAGGTACCAAGTTCTTTTCTGGGGTTACTTCCCTTTTTCTTTTAATGCCACTAGGACCAGCTTGAGAGTCACTGGACCTCTTTCTAACAATAAATTTGTCCAGGAGCTCTGTGTCTGGCGATTCTTTAACACATCCCTGAAATGACACACCACTGTGTCATTGTACAGGTTGCCAGCACGGCCTGCAACAGCATGGTTAGGGTGATATTCATTCATAAAGCCTTGCACATCACTCCATTTGGCACAGATCTCCCTAATCCTTGAAGAAGGCACCTTCTTCCATCTCAGTTCCACCTCCTCCTCCTCTGAACCATTGTCCTGACCACTGGTCTCTTGTTCCAGTTGCTGTTGAAGCTCTTGCAGATCTTCAGTGGTTACCTCTTCCTTGTGCTCCTCCACCAACTGTTCCACATCCTCACCACTCACCTCTAACCCCAAAGACTTGCCCAATTCCACAATTTCTTCCCAACCAGGCTCAGGCTCAGGGTTCTGAGGCTCAGCCCCAAAACCTTCAAAATCCCTCTCTAGGACACAGTCTGGCCACAATTTTCTCCAGGCAGAGTTCAAAGTCCTGGTAGTCACTCCCTCCAAGCCTTACCTATAAGGTTTACACAATGCAGCATATGGAAATGTTTTTCCAAAATTCTCTTAGGGTTATATTCATGTCTGTGGTCACATCAAAGCACTTTTGAAACATTGCTTTGGTGTAGAGTTTTTAAAGTTGGAAATGACCTGCTGGTCCATGGGCTGGAGGAGAGGAGTGGTATTAGGGGCAAGAACTTCACTTTGATGAATTTAAACTCCTCCACAATTTTCTCTACCAAGTTTGGAGGATGACAAGGAGCATTGTCCATTATCAGGAGGCACTTAAGTGGCAAATTATTGTCCAATAGATATTTCTTCACACTGGGGCCAAACACGCCATTGAACCAATCTAAGAAAATGTCCTTTGTGACCCAAGCCTTTTGTTAGACTTCCACATCACACACAAGTTAGACTTGCTGACACCGCATCTGCCAAACACTCGGGATTTTCAAAAGATACACCAGTAAAGGCTTCACTTTGCAATCACCACTGGCGTTAGCACAAAGCATCAAAGTTAGCCTGTCTTTCATAGGCTTATGTCCTGGCTGTGCCTTTTCCTCCTGAGTAATGTAGGTCCTGTTGGGCATTTTCTTCCAAAACAGGCCTGTTTCATCACAATTAAACACTTGTTTATGGGAGGAATTGTTCAGCCTCTATGTACTCCTGGAATTCAGGCACATATTTTTCAGCCGCAATTTTGTCAGAACTGGATGCCTCACCGTGCCTCACAACACTATGTATGCCACTTCGATTCTTAAATTTGTGAAACCAGCCTCTGCTGGCTTTAAATTCGCTCACTTCAGCACTCGTTGCAGGCATTTTCTTAACGAGATCATCATGCACCTGCCTTGCTTTTTCACATATTAAAGCCTCCGAAACAGTATCTCCTGCTAACTGTTTCTCGTTGATCCACACCAACAACAACCTTTCCACATCTTCCAGCACTTGTGGTCTGTGTTTTGTGATCACAGATGAACCTTTTGCAACAACAGCTTCCTTGATTTTACATGAATTTTTCTTGGCCACAATGGTAGCGATGGTAGAAAAGGGTTTACCATACAGCCTGGCCAGCTCACTGATACACATTCCACTTTCATATTTTTCTATTATCTCCTTCTTCAGTTCTATCGTACATGTATTTCTGTTCCTCTTTGCCACAGGCTTACCACTAGGATCTTTCCTTGGACCCATGGTAGCTTATTTAGCAGTTGCAAGCACTAAAAACAGTGGAATAATGACAATATACTGGTATGAATGCGTGGGTGTGGGTGGGTGGTCGCTCTCGCTTGTAAACAATAGCACACTGACGCTCCCTGGAGTGCGCGCTCAGCTGGGCACCACGCGGACACGTCCGGTACAAATGTCGTTACACGAAGCAAACATCGTTACTCGCAATCAATTTTTTTACGTTATAAATATCGTTACTCGAAAATAACGTAAGATGACAGCATCGTAACTCGAGGTACCACTGTAGTAGGTTGGTAGACAACAACCGCCCAGGGAGGTACCACCGTCCTGCCAAGTGAGTGTAAAACGAAAGCCTGTAATTCTTTTACATGATGGTAGGATTGCTGGTATCTTTTTCTGTCTCATAAACATGCAAGATTAATACATGCAAGATTTCAGGTACATCTTGCTACTTCTACTTACACTTAGGTCACACTACACATTCATGAACAAGCATATATATATATATATATATATATACACACACCCCTCTGGGTTTTCTTCTATTTTCTTACTAGCTCTTGTTCTTATTTCCTCTTATCTCCATGGGGAAGTGGAACAGAATTCTTCCTCCGTAAGCCATGCATGTCGTAAGAGGCGACTAAAATGCCAGGAGCAAGGGGCTAGTAACCCCTTCTCCTGTATACGTATATTACTAAATGTAAAAGCCAGGTAGTAGGTTGGTAGTCAGCAACCACCCAGGGAGGTACTACCGTCCTGCCAAGTGAGTGTATTTGTTGTACATGATGGTAGGATTGCTGGTGTCTTTTTTCTGTCTCATAAACATGCAAGATTTCAGGTACGTCTTGCTACTTCTACATACACTTAGGTCACGCTAAACATACATGTACAGTGGTCCCTCGGTTTTCGTGCATCTCCAAACTCGAACATTTATGTAAGTGTATTTTCGTAAGTCTGTTGCAAGTGTATTTTTGGGGATCTGAAATAGACTAACCTACGTGACATTATTTCTTAAGGAAGTAAATTCGTTCGGTAATGGCACTTGAGCAGCATTCTGGAACGAATGTTCGGCGAAATCCGAGGGACCACTGTACACGTTTATGTATACACACTCATCTGAGTTTTCTTTGATTTTATCTTAATAGTTCTTGTTCATATTTCCTCTTATCTCCATGGGGAAGTGGAACAGAATTCTTCCTCCGTAAGCCATGCGTATCGTAAGAGGCGACTAAAATGCCCGGAGCAAGGGACTAGTAACTCCGTCTCCTGTATACATTACTAAATGTAAAAGGAGAAACTTTCGTTTTTCCTTTTGGGCCACCCTTGCTTAGTGGGATACGGCCGACGTGTTGAAAGAAAGAAAGAAGTTCTTGTTCTTATTGCTTTTCCTTTCATATCCATGGGGAAGTGTAATAAGACTCTTTCCTCCGTAAGCCATGCGTGTTGTAAAAGTCAACTAAAATGCCGGGAACAATGGGCTAGTAACCCTTTTTCTGTATAGATTTACTAAACAGAAAAAGAAGAAAACCATCAAAGTGGGATGTTTGAATGTGCATGGATGTTGTGCAAATGATAAGAAAGAGATGATTGTAGATGTTATGAATGAAAAGAAGCTGGATGTCCTGGCTTTAAGTGAGACAAAGCTGAAGGGGGTAGGAGAGTTTCAGTGGGAGAAATAAATGGGATTAGGTCAGGGGGTTTTAAATAGAGTTAGAGCTAAAGAAGGAGTGGCAATAATGTTGAATAATCAGTTATGGCAGGTAAAGAGGGAATATAAATGTATAAATTCAAGGATTATGTGGAGTAAAATAAAGGTTGGATGTGAAAAGGGGGTTATAGTAAGTGTTTATTCACCTGGAGAAGAGAGAAGTGTAGAGGAGAGAGAGAGATTTTGGGAAATGTTGAGTGAGTGTGTGGGGAGTTTTGAACCAAGTGAGAGAGTAATTGTGGTTGGGGATCTTAATGCTAAAGTGGGTAAAAATGTTGTGGAGGGAGTAGTAGATAAATTTGGGGTGCCAGGGATAAATGTAAATGGGGAACCATTAATTGAGCTATGTGTAGAAAGAGGTTTGGTAATAAGTAATACATATTTTATGAAAAAGAGGATAAATAAGTATACATACAAGGTATGATATAGCACATAATGAAAGTAGTTTGTTAGATTATGTATTGGTGGATAAAAGGTTGATGGGTAGGCTTCAGGATGTACATGTTTATAGAGGGGCAATGGATATATCGGATCATTATTTAGTTGTAGCTACAGTTAGAGTAAAAGGTAGATGGGACAAAAAGAAAATGGCAAGAGCAAGTAAGAGAGAGGTAAAAGTGTATAAACTAAGGGAGGAGGAAGTTAGGGTGAGATATAAGCAACTATTGGCAGAAAGGTGGGCTAGTGCAAGTATGAGTAGTGGGGGGGTTGAAGAGAGTTTGGATAGTTTTATAAATGCAGTATTAGAATGTGGGGCAGAAGTTTGTGGCTATAGGAGGGTGGGTGTAGGAGGAAAGAGGAGTGAGTGGTGGAATGAAGAAGTAAAGGGTGTGATAAAAGAGAAAAAGGTAGCTTATGAGAGTTTTTTACAAAACAGAAGTGTTAATAGAAGAGCAGAGTATATGGAGAGTAAAAGGAAGGTGAAAAGAGTGGTGAGAGAGTGCAAAAGAAGAGCAGATGAAAGAATGGGAGAGGCTCTGTAAAGAAATTTTGCTGAAAACAAGAAAAAAATTTGGAGTGAGATAAACAAGGTAATAAAGCCTAGGAACGAATGGATTTGTCAGTTAAAAACAGAATAGGGGAGTTAGTAGATGGGGAGCTGGAGGTATTGGGTAGATGGTGGGAATATTTTGAGGAACTTTCATGCACTGGCCAGGGAGGTACAACATCGTTTAGGAGTGAAGAAGAGCAGGATGTGAGTGTGGGGGAGGTGTGTGAGGCATTACGTAGAATGAAAGGGGGTAAAGCAGCTGGAACTGACTGGATCATGACAGAAATGTTAAAAGCAGGGGGATATAGTGTTGGAGTGGTTGGTATTTTGTTTTAATAAATGTATGAAAGAGGGAAGGTACCTAGGGATTTGCAGAGAGCATGTATAGTTCCTTTATATAAAAGGGAAGGGGGATAAAAGATATTGTAAGAATTATAGGGGAATAAGTTTACTGAGTATACCAGTTAAAGTGTATGGCAGGATTATTATTGAAAGAATTAGAGGTAAGACAGAGTAGGATGCAGATGACCAAGGAGGCTTTAAAGTGGGTAGGGATGTGAGATCAAGTGTTTACAGTGAAGCATACATGTGAACAGTATTTAGATAAAGGTAGAGAAGCTTTCATTGCATTTATGGATTTAGAAAAGTGCATATGATAGAGTTGATAGGGGAACAATGTGGCAAATGTTGCAAGTGTATGGAATAGGTAGTAAGTTACTGAAGGCTGTAAGAGTTTTTATGAGGATAGTGAGGCTCAGGTTAGGTGTGTAGGGAGAGGGAGATTACTTCCGGTAAAAGTAGGTCTTAGACAGGATGTGTAAGTCACCATGGTTGTTTAATATATTTATAGATGGGATTGTAAAGAAGTAAATGCTAGGGTGTTGGGGAGAGGGGTGGATTAAATTATGGGGAATTAAATGCAAATGGGAGTTGACACAGTTACTTTTGCTGATGATACTGTGCTTATGGGAGATTCTAAAGAAAAGTTGCAAAGGTTAGTGGAGAGTTGGGGAGGGTGTGTAAAGGTAGAAAGTTGAAAGTGAACATAGATAAGAGTAAGGTGATGAGGGTATCAAACGACTTAAATAAAGAAAAATTGGATATCACATTGGAGAGAGGGATTATGGAAGAAGTAAATGTTTTCAGATATTTGGGAGTTGATGTGTCAGCGGATGGGTTTATGAAGGATGAGGCTAACCATAAAATTGATGAAGGAAAAAAGGTGAGTGATGCATTGAGGTATCTGTGGAGACAAAAACGTTATCCATGGAGGCAAAGAAGGGAATGTACGAAATATAATGGTACCAACACTCTTATATGGGTGTGAAGCATGAGTTGCAAATGATGCAGCGAGGAGGCAGCTGGAGGCAGTGGAGATGTCCTGTCTAAGGGCAATGGGTGGTGTAAAGATTATGCAGAAAATTCGGAGTGTGGAAATTAGGAGAAGGTGTGAAGTTACTAAAAGTATTTTTTAAGAGGGCTGAAAAGGGGTTGTTGAGGTGGTTTCATCATTTAGAGAGAATGGATCAAAGTAGAATGACTTGGAGAGCGTATAAATCTGTAGGGTAAGGAAGGTGGGGTAGGGCCATCCTAGAAAAGGTTGGAGGGAGGGGGTAAAGGAGGTTTTGTGGACGAGGGGCTTGGACTTCCAACAAGCATGTGTGAGCGTGTTAGATAGGAGACGAATGGTTTTTGGGACCTGACGAGCTGTTGGAGTGAGAGCAGGGTAACATTTTGTGAAGGGATTCAGGGAAACCAGTTAATTGATTTAGTTGGCTTGGGCCTGAAATGGAAGCAATGCTGGGAATTCATGACCAAAAGCATTTGATACACGACCATGATTTATTTTCACAAACAGGGGCTATGGTATTTGGGGCACCCCCAACTACCTAAAGTCGACCCTTTGCAACAGAAGTCAGTACGGAACACAAATGGAGAGAACTCTTCCACAAAACAAATTCAGTCGGGGTCCTCAAGGTAGTGTCCTGGGGGCCCATTATTCCTCATTTACATAAATGACCCACCAAGCATCACAACTACTCAAAACCCCTTTTTTTTGCAGATGACAAACATATGTCTTCTCTCACCCCAAAACCAGTCGATAGCCAACACTTAATGCCCAATTTCAGAAAATATCAACATGGATGATGACAAATAAGCTTATTTTAATAGGACAAGACCTACTACATTCAGTTTGGAAACAAAGTAAAATGTTCCAATTTTAAAATAACCCAAATGGTTCACCCATCACAAGGCTCACAGAGGGAAATTTAGGGAAACCATGACAGTAGTCTTAAATCAAACACACATACAACAAATTTCCAAGAAAATTTAAGGACAGTAGGTATATTATTAAGATACGCTTTTGGCCCAACCAGCCCCATTTACATCATTCTCTTATCACCCTTATCTCACCTTGGAACTGGCATGGGGCCAACAACATTAAATCACCTTAGACCACTCATAACCCAGCAAAAAAGGGGCAGCCGGGTGATAAAAATTCCCCCCCTAGACAGCATACTCCACCTATATTCAGAACCTTAAAAATACTCACCATAAAAAATATTCATACCATTCATGCCTTCAATACATAAACCTACATGCTAATATTAACCCTGCGCTAGAATTTCCTCAACAACTTTAATAGGTCCCAAACATACACAAGACACAGATCACTATTTGACATACCCCGATATACTAACAATGTTCTATGCAATAAAGGGCCAAAAACTGGGGAATTTTACCCGTAAATATCAAGTTAACCTTGTCGGGAAAAACAACGACTCTTCAAAAGTCACCTACTCACCCTTCTAAATAAATATAAACAAACTTCCAAACCCAATATTATTTTACTTTAAAAAGATCC